>MCJB01002026.1:0-13373 GCA_002018475.1 Nicotiana obtusifolia
GCAGGTCCGGACAGACAGATAGACGAGGCTCCCCCACTACAGTAGGCTGTCCAGTTCAGCGGATATTGGCGAGATCCATCCTTCAGACTTGCCGTAGTCTCGGTATGCATTTTGTTATAGGCATTATGGGCATGTCGGGGCCCTGTTCTGACATAGGTTGCATCATGTATGTTCCAGTAGAGGCTCATAGACAAGGGGTGGGTTTATGTACAGTTGAATTGCCTTGTCGGCAAACGTATGTATTTTGTTTTAGGATTTTGCATTGCAGCCTTGTTGGCCATATTATGTATATAAGTATGTTCGTATCATGGCATGACGTCTCGGTTCATTATAATTATTGTTCGAGATTATATGCATATGACAAGCCTTATAGATAATAAGGAAAGTTAGATGAAGGGTACGCCGGTGCCCGTTGAGTAGGGCCCGGTGCCAGTCGCGGCCCTCCGGCTTGGGTCGTGACAGGTTGATGAACAAGATTTGTGATCTCTTTGGCTTCAAGCAGCGTAACTCTTCTATGTACAATGCTACTGCCAATGGTCTAGCCGAGGCATTCAACAAGACTCTATGCAACTCGTTAAAGAAAGTTGTCTCCAAATCCAAACGAGATTGACATGACCGTATGGAAGAAGCTTTGTGAGCATACATGATAAATCATCGCACACCAACACAAGCAACCCCTTATTCACTTGTCTATGGAGTCGAAGCCGTTTTTCTACTTGAGCGTCAAATACCTTCATTACGATTAGCTATTCAAGAAGGGATCACTAATGAAGAAAATGCTCGACTTCAATTAGTAAAATTAGAGGCTCTTGATGAGAACAGGTTGAAAGCTCAATAGAGTCTTGTATGTTATCAAGCTCGATTGTCTCGTTCCTTCAGTATAAGAGTTCGCCCGAGATCCTTTCAAGTTGGAGATCAAGTCCTTGTCGTACAAAGACCCATTATTACTTCCCATAAACCGGTAGGGAAGTTCACTTCAAAATGGGATGGGCCATATGTCGTACAAGAAGCTTACTCAAGTGGGGCTTACAAGCTGGTTAATGCGGATGGTATGAGAATCGGCCTTATCAATGGCAAGTTTTTGAAGAAGTATTATCCTTGAAGTTGCAACGCTCCTTGATGCACGAGCCTAAACTGCATGCTCCTACACTCCTGGCCCACATGAGTCTAAACTATGTACGGCCCAACACCAAAAAAAAAAAAGAGTCCGCTAGGTTGAAAACCTCAAAAGAGGCTGCCTAGGCAAAAATTAGGACATAAAATAAATTTAAAAAAAAGTCCGCTAGGTTGAAAACCTCGAAAGAGGCGACTTAAGAAAAAGTTAGGACATAAAAAAAATAAAAATATCACCCATTCTGAACTACTGTATGACTTGATCCTCTTCACTGAGGTACATAGGCAGCTTAGAGTTTCATTTTGAGTTCAGTCGCATAAGTTCAAAAGATACATAATCCCCCAATCGTTCTTTGAATGAAGTACGATGGAATGTAATCCATTCAATTAGCACTTGAAAATCGAGCTGAGATACCATTCTTCTGTTAAACTTTGGATCCTATTTGATTTTATGGGGGCAAGCCGCTATGGTAAATTGGTGTCTTTAATAAAATGATTATAGTTTTTAGGAGGCTAGAAAGTATTTGCATTGAACTCTAGGGATTCACTACGTTTTCATGTTCGCATAACTTTCAAGTTTGTTGGTTTTCATATCCGCTTACTGCCCTAAAAAAGAAAAAAAGAGAAAGAGAAGAGAGGCGTCAAAAGGGAACACAAGTATAAGAAGGAAGATTAACTGGCACGATGTTTCAAATTCAGTGAGACTTGAACCCAAGATATTTGGTGAGAATGAAGCTCTTAAGTTTCCATTTCTAGCAATTAAAAAGTCTTGCGATCTCGAGGTTCCCACACCAAAATATAAAAGTTTGGGTGAAGTCGCACTAATTTGGAACTGTCGGCATATCAGAAATGAAAGGTTCATGATTTCTACGTTCCTATATCAAGATACAAACGTTTTGGTGAAGTCACGCAAATCTGAAATCGTCGTCATGTCAGCATTTAATATTGTTTTGGAACTATTAACTAAAACTATCCTTAAGGCATTAAATTTTTCATTTTGGATATGTTATATATTTGTAAGTTAAGTTTCCAAAATATCAAACGGTTCGTGATTTGGGCTTTTCTACACCAAAATATGATTTTTTTGGTAACACTGCATAGATCTGAAATTTTCAACGTGATGGAATCTAAAGTTGGTTTCAAAATATTATCTAGGGCGATTCTGAAGATGTTTGATTCTAAGTTTTGGATGTGTTTTAGATATTGAAGTCTAATTTTCGAAAAAATCAAACGGTTCGTTGTTTGGACTCTCCCACGACAAGATTTGAATCTTTTAAGTGCGTAAAGCTGAAGATTGTGCGACT
Organism: Nicotiana obtusifolia; assembly: GCA_002018475.1. Taxonomy (NCBI): domain Eukaryota; kingdom Viridiplantae; phylum Streptophyta; class Magnoliopsida; order Solanales; family Solanaceae; genus Nicotiana; species Nicotiana obtusifolia. The sequence goes on from MCJB01002026.1 coordinate 2,418, forward strand.
AAGATAAAAGTCGGACAATGTAAAGCAAAAGAGAAGCAATCTTATTTAATATGAAATAAATATCCACCAGGTAAATCTAACATAAAGATAAAAGGGGAGATAGTGCTGATAGCCTAATCTAAACAGAACTTGTAGTTGATCAATTCTTGACAGCTAGTCTCCATGTTCTTCTTCTTCTCCTCCAGATTGGCCGAATCATCAACAGTCAGCAAATTTATGTTGTCATATGAAGAGACCTTAGTCTCGGCAGCTGAAACTTTTGCTTGAATCTCTTCAACCTTCTTTTGGGTCGCTTCTATAACACCTTCCAGATTCTCCCTCTCTTGTTGTAATGTCTGTAACTTCTTCACAACTCTCTTCAGTTTCTTATCGCTAGAGAAAGCTTTCTTGACTTTCTCACTTGCTTCACGTTTGAACGATTCTAGATGCTCCTTAGCTTTGGAAATCAGCTCTAGCTTCTCATCTTCACTCGTCTTATCATCCAAATTGGATCGCTCTAGTTCATATAAAGCAGCAAGCTCGAAAAGAGAATTCAGTAAACACTCTAATGGAGAAAGATCCAAAATATTTTCCTTTTTCATGTCCTCAAAAATCTCAGTGATTTTCTCCCTATAAGATGAGGGCAATTCTACACGAGTTTTGGAGTGTCTATTGCAAATATCCTCCCAAAGTCCCAAGATGAATTCCTTTTTGCGATTAAAGACAATGCTCTTTCCTTCAAAAATAGATACTGCTGCATTTTTCATTGGTGGAACACGAGTTATCCCATTTGGAGTTTGTCTTTTTAGGGCTTTGTCATGAGGAAGAGATGACGCCTTTGAAGACGACTTCACCTTAGACGTAGGGCCTCTAATAGAGTCATTACTCACTTGCAGCTTGTCATGTGGGGAAACCATTGGATGCCCAATGGCATTTAACTGCATAAAGAAAAGGCAAAGAAAGTAAGTAATTTTTAGTGAAGCTATTTGTTCAAAAAATAAAAAGAAGGGAAAATAGTGAGGTGATTCTATTTTACCTCTTTGTTACAAGTTGTATGCGTTCTTGAGGGACTATCAACACTTGGAACCTCTACGATCTCTACTGGGTTAGGCCATTTCTTTTTCCAATTTTGATCTTCATTGGTACTCTGGCTTGTATCTTGAGGAACTCGCATGCTAAATGGAAGAACTGGAGGGTGTTTCTCTAAATCTGTTGAAGTGCACACCACCTTTTTCAAAGATGCCTTTGAAGATTTAAGCTTCCTTTTCTTATTTTGGGTAACTACTTTTAGGATTGGAGTAGGTGACTCTTTGACTTTGGAGAGCATCTGTCCAACACCTTGATCTTCATCCCCTAAAGGAGTAATAAATTTTAGCCCAACATTGTCCACCAGAGCTTGTAAATTATCCTCAAAAAACTTCCCATGTGCTTTCTCCCACAAAGACATATAATTGGTGGAGAAAAGCTTCTCCACAGGATCTCACATTGGGGGGAAAGCCGCACGTGACATAGACCAATACAGTGAGCAAATCCTCCAAAATCTGAATCCGTCATCTAGAGAGGCGCTATAGATATCATTCTCAAAAGAACCAGGGACGTTCTGGTAAAACCTAAATTGACGACCAAATCGATGCGGTCTATATGACTCGATGATGAATGAGTTATCATACCTCAAAGGAAGGTAGTTAAACATAAGCTCATGAAGTAATTTGACTATAACTCTTGAGGGGCCTCGTTATCCACATAATAATAAGGACGAGAATTAGTTAACATTGTTGGTGTCCAAACTAAATCCTCTCCATTGTGGATGGGCTTTCTTGCATCCTTCTCGTAAAGTACCTCGCAGCTCCCAATCCTGAGTATGCCACCATCAAAGGGACAAACGGACCCTTAGCAAGTGGATAATGGTTTTTGAGGTAATGTGCAAGCCAGCCGTAAACATAATGGATGAGAAAACAAACTTTGACTTGATCAAGTTGGGAAGAACACGAAATCTTATTCAAACCATGATAAATACTCGCAAAAACTGGGACCACAAGGCTAGTCTTTCGCTGGCTTGCTTCTCGGGACGAATGAAGTTCTCTTCCTTATAGGGAAACACAAAAACACATAGCAAACATGAGAAGAAGGCTGCTATATATGTTTCATCTTTCTTGTCAGACCTCACCCTAAGCTTGGAGAATATAGCTTCTTGATCACTTGACCACCTAGTTGTCTCAGGAATAATTCCGTTAGGATTATGTGTCGACTTTAGGCGCACAGATTTCTTTTCTTTTCGTAGTGGGGCAGGTTTATATATTAAAGCTTTCTTATACCAATAATTTGTCCACTTGCTCAAGGAGACCTTTTGGTTAACACCGTACCTTCCTTAAGGTGATGGAAGGCAGCAAATAAATACTCACAAGATCGAGGAATAAATCTCATCTATTTCTCGTCCAAATCGATGAGTTCTCTTGTCTCAGGTACCACTTCTTCGTACGGAATACTCGCAACGGGCAGACCTCTAAGGATATGTAAGTCACAAAGAGAGATATAGTTCCCCAACTAATGTAAGAAGCGTGTTCGTCTTGGGGCACCAAGCCTCACAAAATGGTTGCAAAATGTTCGCTTTTCGATCATAAGTGAAAAGTGAAGCATAGATAGCACAATAAATCTTTGTTGTACTCAGGGTTTGTTAGCTTCCACCAAGTATATCTTCAGCCCATTCCCAATGTCCTAGAATATGATGATACTCGCCCTCGATTGTTGCTGTGTTTCCCCAACGAACTTCTCCTTGAATTATGCGACGCCCTAAGTTTGGAAGGGTGCTAGCAATGTTTACATGACGATAGATTGGCACTTGGAGAGACCACATCTTGGACGATGGATTAGAAGTAGACTTGTGCTCCAAGGTCTAGTTTTCTACATGAAGCGAGTTCCTCAAAGAAGGCCATAAGGCTGCATACTGGCCAGCTTGTGGGGTGTGAACCAAAAGCTTGGTTTGTTCTATGCCATCTTCAGTCTCGATTACGAGATATATAAGTTTGGAGGAGGTGAGGTATAGTTTCTAAAATTTTCCATCTCTTTGGACTGTAAAGGACAAAAAAAGTCATCAAAGTCCAACTCGAGAATATTAGAATGGGAAAAAAGGTCTAAATGGATAAAATGGCCTACTATTTTCGGGCAAGGATGAATATCCATCCCTTCACACCGTGAGAGTAATCTCTCCAATAGTCGGGCCACCTTGAGAGTAATATCTCCGATAGTCGGGTCATCTTGAGAGAAATCTCTTTGATAGTCGGGCCACATTGAGAATAATCTCTCCGATAGTCGGGCCACCTTGAGAGTAATCTCTTCGATAGTCGGGTCATCTTGAGAGTAATCTCTCCGATATTCGGATCATCTTGAGAATAATCTCTCCGATAGTCGGGCCACATTGAGAGTAATCTCCTCGATAGTCGGGCCACATTGAGAGTAATCTTTCTGATAGTCGGGTTATCTTGAGAGTAATCTCCGAAAGTCGGGCCACATTGAGAGTAATTTCTCCGATAGTCGGGCCACCTTGAGAGTAATTTCTCTGATAGTCAGGTCATCTTGACAGTAATCTCTCCGATAGTCAAGCCACCCTGAGAGTAATCTCTCCGATATTTGGGCGAGCAGGAGTACCCATCCCTTCACACCCTAAGGTCACCTTTTTCATGCCTGAATCATCTCGCTAAACAAGAACATACCTTTCTTGTTTAACCTACAAAAAAACCAGTAAAGGAAGAAAAGTACAAGAAAATAAGAAGAAATTACCTTCGTGTCAATGCTTCCAAGTTGTCAAAAGTAGACTCAAAGTGGTTTGCAAATGTCGAAAGTGATGCAAATAGAATAAAGAATATACTGTATTTACAGATGTCAAAAGGTGATGGTTGAAAGTGAAGTGTGGATGTGGGATCGAGTGTGAGATTCGTCTAATTACGGCGGCGACAATGAATCCAAAATAGACTCGAATTGTTGTAAGAATTACCAACCTAATAAATAATTATGTCTAATCATATCAATAAGAAAAGACTTCCTTTCCCAAAAGGAATCATAGATATCAGGCGACAATTATGATTTCACATTGAAATCACAAATTTCAATGGTTTTGCCTTATCCCTATTCAAAGTAAATGGTCATTATATTGTTCAAGTAATTGACCGGGTGTACACGTAACAAAATTGCATTGACAATCCTCTGTGCTCTAAACTGGCCTATGCCAAATTTGATAGTCCGCCAGTACTTCATTACTCGTTTTCGGTTTTGACAAGTCTACACCTCAATAAGTCTTGAAGGAGGGGGAATTTGTAGGCAATTGAAATTTTATTGAATTTAAATCTATAAAAATTTGGAGTTGATCTCAATTAAATATATTTTGGTCCAAATAAATATTATGAACTAATATAATTGGATTAATTATATAAGTCCAATATAATTGGACTAGCCCATTAATTGGGCTACAAACGATGCGCCCACTTCATTAGGCCCAAGATATCATCTTCCTAGAGGCCCATTTTGGGGACACGCGTGAAATGACGTGGGACGCTAAGTCAAATGGAAGGGCCAATAGGATCATGCCACATGTCAGAATGACAAGGCATGCCAAGTCAAATTAAATAGCCAATGAAACTGCACCATATGTGCAAGTGACATGTTCTGGCCTATCAAATGCGGCCTTGTCATACTTCAATTTGATTGGTCGGAAAGAGTTTATTCTTATCATAACTCTTCCCTCCCACAACTATAATCAGGGTCTTCATAACTCTGAACAGACACAAGAAGTTATAACAAGAAGCAAGAAAGAGCTCGTGGATCAAACCCTGCAAATTCCTCCATAAGTTTCAAGCTTCAGGCAAACAATTTCAAGTTCAACAACCAAGTTCAAGCTCAAGAACGAAGAACAACCAAGTTCAAGCTCAAGAACGAAGTACAAATCAAGTTCAAGCTCAAAAATGAAGAACAAATCAAGATTCAAGGAGTACGAGTTCAAATCAAAGTTTGTGCTAAGTGAATCCAAGATCATCGTTCGTGGAAACAAATATAGATTCAAGATAAAGCTCGAAAGCCCTTGAATTTATATTGGAAAAGTAGAATCAGAGGAACTATAGAGATTGTAACACTCAAATAATTGAAATAAAATACTACGATTGTTGCAATATTTTTCGGTCTTGATTTTATTTTCTCGACGCAAATTTATAGTCTACAGACGGAATCCATGTCTCGGTTTAGAGATTGATGATACGCCTTTATGAAAGCTTATAAGTTTCATGTGTAAACCCAACTGGTGGATTTCGTATCCGACACATGAAATAAGTTAAGCGAAAGTCTAAAGGAAATAATCGATAAATTAAATTGTCAATAATTTAATTTAATTGATTAATATCTGAATCTTAACACGAAGAATTAAATAAGATTTAATGGATGAATTTTGAAATTGAATAAGGGGTGCAATTACGAATTGTTAGTGAAATAATTCGTAATTAATTATGGTGGATATGAATTTCAAAAATTATAAATTAATTCCATAATTGGAAGCCTGGTTAATTAAATTTTGTGGTCCCTGCTATGCCTAAATAGTAGAAAATAAAGGAATCCTTTTTTTTTTCTGGTAGAAAAGAAAACTCAACAGGTTTTGGAAAAAGGTTTTAACCCTTAAAACTTATGCTATAAATACATAAAGTTTTCCACCTAGAGGAATAAGACAAGGTGGCCGAAATTTTCAGCCTATTTTCCTAGAAAATTTCGCGCACGCAAAATTGCTAATTTCGGATATTATTTTGGTCATACAGAATAAGATTGAACGTTCGGGAATCGTGATCGTGCTGACGGTGGAGATTTCATTGAATTACTGTGAAATTAGAAGCTCACGTGATAGAGGAGCTTTGTTCACGCTTCAAGAGGTAACCCGTGAAATCCCGTTTATACTAGTTGTCTAGATTACATGTGATTTCGATACTGAGATTGCTTCCGCTGCTTATAATAATCCATCACAAGGAATATCTAAACATGCCGAACAACATATGCTTTAATTTCACATAAATTACATAAATGGAGTAGCATTATCCTCAGGCAACCTAATGAATTCTTCTCATTTAATGCTATGTCCACTAAGAATGACAAGCATGAGTTATCCATCACTCTTTGCATGTCAATCAAGCATATCACAACACATACCCGTTAGCACCAGACCTAAGATGAACATGATGTCACGCTTCTCAAGCCATAGCTAACACACAAGTGTACCTTAGTACCTAGACTGTAACAGCACGTGCTAATAAGATCCGATTGTCAATGATAGATTCTCCTACTTGTCCTGATGCCACAAATACATCCTATAAAAATTTATGATACTTATTCTCGCTCCGCTACTATGTCATCTCACTATTGTTCAACTTAATTCCTCGTAATCTCATGTTATTAAATTACAATACTTCTTGTTTCATACATGGGATCTTAATCCAGTAATAGTCGTGTCACCTTGCCCGAACTATTCACATCCATTCAGATGAATATAAGGAAACTTTTCATAAGAAGTTTTACAATCTTGTAGCTTGTCATAGGAGATAACTTTACTTGTCTTTGTAGTGAGGAAACGCTTGGATGTCGTGGATCCACGATCTTCTAATGATGAGGATTGTAGTCCGATAGGCAGTCCATCACTTGGAATATTGTTGATAACTTTACTCTTTTTACATACGTGAAGAGGATTATTTCATTGAGCACATAGTTCCTCGACTCGTGGAATCCTACTAGGTACATAGAGCTGTGGACCATCTGTGATGTCACTCCCATTTCCTCACGGATGCGCTTTTGGATAATATTAACTGAAATACTTGATCCGCAAATATATGTTTAATTGAATAATTGGCAATATGTAAAATGATTATTGACGCCTCATGGTGTCGATTGGCTATTCCTCCAACTTTTTCATCTTAGAAATTAATTTCATCCAACAAGGAGTTTTTCCTTTTTTTAGTAGTCAGAGTTGCAGCGAGCGAACTTCTCGAACGTGTACGCGAGTGTAGCAATGTGTTATTTCGCTAACTTCTGACCCCTAGTGATGCAATTGATCGTCTGAGCCACTAGTGGCAAGTCACATGGTTGTTGAGTTGGATTTTGCGTAGGTTTGTTCCATTTGTCTGAAAGGAGATGAGTCAGGTGGACGAGATTCAGGAGTCCGATTACTTTCAAATGTAAGGCATAATAGTTGATCGTGTCATAGTCTTGCTCTTTATGAAACATGTAATATATTTTGGCATCCCGTGGATCCAGTAACTTTTTTGACTTTGGGGGACACTAGATGAGATTGTCCATATGCTCGATAGTGTTGATTAATTTGCACATATTAGCACTGAAATTGTATTCCTTAATCCTAGGTGGCTTGCAATCTCTTAGGCATCCTTGAGTTGGTTTCTAGTGGAATAAGACTCATTCTCCCTTCAATATGATAGGCTTTTTATGAAGTTAGGTCATCTTTGCCTTTACCAAACCTTATTATGATGTTCTTTGAACCAAGGTTCTTCTACAAGTCTGTTTCCTTCTTCAGCTTAGGGCTATGACATCCTTGAAGTAGAGCCGCAACTTCATTGTCAACACCTCATGTTAGGGTTTCATCCTAGCGTCCATGCCTGTAGGATTCTATTGCTTTCTCGTACTACATTTGGGAATAGAAATTTTCTTCCCAATGAGTCTCTGCATGTATTCCGTAAATAGCTTGCCAGGAAGTTAAACAAATTGGTCCAAGTATGATTGGCATATTTCTCTCTTTTTTTGCCGGAAAATTGATCAAGGAAAGCATCCATCAGTTTTGCGAAGGACCCAATAGACCTCGGTTGGAGCTTGATGTACCACTTCAAGGCCAAGCCTTGCAGACTAGAACCACACCCTTTGCACATAGCCTCCCCCAATCTATATAGGGTCGACTAAGGTGATAATGATTGCCAGTACTAGGCCATGTGGTCACCTAGATCAATTGTTCCTTCGTACTGTTTCATTTTTTGGGGAACAAACTTTGGAATAGCTTGTCAAAAGCCAAAATCCGCTAATTTGTGATGGAACCTAACCGACCGGTTAGGCAACTGAACAAACATAAATGCAACCAAGTAGAAGATAAATATATATTTTAAAAAACTAAATACGCAGGAATGCTATGCAACTACCCCAAGAACTGGTGTCACAAGTAATGAGCTACTAAGAGGAATACAATGCTAATATGAAAAGAATACATCATTTGCTTGAGATATATATAACAAAAGGACAAGACAATGGACTACCACGAATATTCTGGCGGCTTACAACTGAAACGCTGATATATTTCCAATGCTCGCTCTTAGCTTCGTAATAACTCAATATGATGTAGAAATATAGTATAAGTACACCAACATATACTTAGTAAGTATCATCAACCATCACTAATGAAGTAGTGGTGAGCATTTATCAAAATACTCAAGTTATAAACCTGTGTAGTTATTACATATAAAAATAATATAAAAGATGCACTAAAATAATATAATTAAGTATGCACAGTCAACATTATTCACAGGTAGAGCATATGATGTGACGCACTCTATCTCTACTATAAGAGGTCCATGTATGTATCAATGTATCAAAACACCATATATAATGATATGCACAACTCAATATTTATTTGAAATGCATCAATGCGGGCCTAAGTACTCTTCAAGTGCCAAACAAGTCAGCATGCACACTACTCAAAGTAAAACGGGTGATCTAATGACTCTAGAGGGATATCCATATTCATGCATAATTGCATAGACAATTTAACATGCACAACATAATCTTCATGGATAACTCAATGTGCCAAACTACATGGCCAATTCACATGCATATCATAAACCAACACAGGCAACTAAACGTGTATAACATAATTCATACGGACTGGATCATGGTAATACAAGATGAGCTTCATAAATTTGAAAGAAATAAAATGTGACATCTGAAAACTCAACCAAAGGATAGAACAATTATAGGAATTAGGTGAATTTTCAAATACAAATTGGATGATCAAGATAATATCACTAAGAACAAGGCAAGATTGGTGGTACAAGGTTACAATCAGGAAGAGATAGACTATGATGAGGCTTTTTAGGATGGAGGCTATTAAGATACTTATAGCTTTTGCAACTTACATGGAGATCACATTATACCAATGGATATTAAGAGTGCTTTCTTGAATGGGTATATGAAGGAACAAGTGTATGCATGTCTATCTCCAAGTTTTGAGAGCCATGCGTGATAAGTTGGTATTTTTCCCAACTTCTCTTATACATTTTAATAGAGTTATGTTCTAGTTGATGTGATTAATGGACTAATTATGTTTTGAATGATATGATTCAGGTCATGGAGTTGGGTGAGAATTAAGAGAATGAAAATCATCAAATACCTGCAAGAAAAACATCAAATTCAATCCACAACTGAAGAAGAACGCTAAAGAAGCAAAAGTCCATCCTACATGGGCCACACAAGTCACCCACGCAGGGTCACCCACGTACTTGGAGAACTAGGAGGCGGAAAGTTTAAGTTCTGGAAGTGGCCACACATCTTGCGTGGGCCATGCATCGAGAGTTGAAGAAATAGAATACTGGGCCACGCATCCTGTATGGACCATGCAACTTGGCCACGCAAGACCCTACGAGGATTATTTTATCAGCTTTTTAGAAGAGTATAAATAGTACTTTTTAGGTCTTATTGACAACTTTTGATGGAGACAATATTGTACGAGCAGCTGTGAGTTTTCCTAAGGGTTAACAAGTGACATCACTGTTTCTCAATCTTCTTCTTCTTTATTAGTATCAATGAAATTATTAAAGGATAATTTGATTATTTCTTCTATTGTCATGTCTAGCTAAACTCATCAGCTAGGGTTGTGAATCCGAGTGGTGTTATGACTATGGGTTATTAATTTAGATTTGTCTTTGATGAAATATCGTGTTATTTAATTCTCCATGCTTTCTTGTATGATTTGGTGGTTGCAGACACTAGATTAACGCCTATCACACTTAGTTCAAACTTGAAAAACTGGAACCGAGTTCAGGTATAACGCAATTAGCTAGGAATTGGGTAGATCAAACTAGGAATAGGGAGATTCTTACTTGGGCATTAAAAATTATATTGCATAGAGCACTAAATTGTTACACCTTGTGTGTTCGTGCGTTGTCGTACCGTAAGGTTGCTAACATGGTAAGAAGGTATTTGTTTTTTTGAGGTATTTAAATAGGATGATAGTCATACGTTAAGTTTTGAAGTCAAATGAGTTGTGACACGGAAGTTGAAAAAAAAAAAAAAAAGGGTTTGTCACAAGCTTGTAAATTTTACTGAAATTTGGGTCAAATGTGAAAGAGATTTTCTCTCAATATACTTGGAGTTATGGGGTTATCCACCTATCAAATCGAAGATCTACGAGTCTAGTTTCCAGCGCATTTAACCGTTTGTCGATACGACATCCGAGTAGAGAGAAATTTGCATTTCCGTACAAGGGTGCAAACTGCCACAGAACCGTGGGCCCCACTTAAGTGATATAAATTGAGCCTCCAACGTGTTTGGCCCTCATTTTCATCAGGACAAAACCCTAGATCAGCCCTAATACTCTCCCAAATTATTCTCCATCAATCACAATCAATTTCAAAGGCAAATCAAGTGATTACAACATAAGGAATCACAAGACAATCATAATATCATAGACTTCTTGTTATTTTGATTTTTGGAAGAAAGTTTTGTCTTGAAGTAACTCAAGTTGTAGAGTATTATTCAGCATTTAAGGTATGATTTAACCTTCTCTTCATCTCTTTGAGCCTTACAAGTAATTAAACCTAGAAATTGGGTAGAAACCCCCCATAGAATGAGCTTTTGTTATTCTTGTGAACTCTTATGGACTTGGATTTCTTGTTGGGCTGTTTTATGTAGTTGTAACATGTTGCTTGGAGTTATGGTGGTATGGATAGGATTTCACTGATG
>MCJB01002027.1:0-13366 GCA_002018475.1 Nicotiana obtusifolia
TCCATCCGGTCCAAAATTCCCAAACCGTTCCGAAACCGGTTTCGGCAACCCCTACTTTAAATTGGTCCGGTTCACACCGGTCCGGACCGGTTTCGGACCGGAACGAAACCGGTCCGGTCCGGCTATAACCGGACCATTAGCCAGCCTTATTCCAATTGGTGTCATGTGATATTATTTTGTTTAATTTTTTTAGTAAATATAAATAATAAAACTATCTAAGCCCCACATCCTCAAAAATGGACCCCACATATGACCATATGTTTAACCGTAGCGGTGACAACATTTTCAATGGAGATTTTCCTCACTCTTGACTGAAGACTAAAAGGGCCTCTCTCTCTCTCTCTCTCGTAGCTTCTTCCTCTTTAGCAATAACAAATAACAATGGGTTCATTTTTTTATTCTTGTACTAATTCAACCCCTTTTCTCTTCATATTCCTCCTCCTTCTCCTTTATCCTTTTTGGGGTTTTCTTGGTTTTCAAATTTTCTAAAGGAAAAGTTAATTATAAAGTGAGAATCTGGATATTTGTTTTAATATGGGGATTTGCTATGGTAAACCTGTAAAGCTTGCTCATGCATCTTCTAGCTTGTTGTCTGTTATAAATTCCCACATTCTCTTTTCACTTTGTCTTTTTGCATGTTTCCCTCTTGTTTCAGTTTAAACATATTTGAATTGCTTTTGTAGTTTGTTCAAGACCCTATTTTTATTTCAAATTCAGGGATAATTCTTGAGCAATTTTACAATTCCGTAGAACATATGTATATAAATTTATTTATTTATTTATTTATTTATATAGTGTGTGCGCGCGTGTGTGAAGGGGCCTTGACATAGCTGGTAAAGTTGCTGCCATGTGACCAGGAGGTCACTGGTTCAAGCCGTGTAAACATGCTCTTGCAGAAATGCAGGGTAAGACTACATACAGTAGACCCTTGTGGTGAGGCCCTTCTCCGGACCCTGTGCATAGCGGGAGCTTAGTGCACCGGGTTAGCCCTTTTATATATAATATATACGTGTGTGTGTGTGTGTGTGGGGTGTGTTGAGAATAGGTATGCTGTAATGACTAGCTTTCAGAAAGCATTGAACTAGAGAGATATGGATTGCTTTTGTAATTGGTTCAAGACCTTATTTTTATGTATAGTTCAGGGTTAAGTCTAGAGTTAGATTTGTGCTATTGCTATCCAATTATTTGGATAATCCTCACTATCATTTCAAAGTTATGCGAATTGGCTCCCAAGAGCTTTGTGTAGTTTTGACTCTGGAGTAATTGTCTACTCTTCCCCCCCTTCCTTGCATCTCAAGTTCTATTCCACATTGGAAACAAAAATTAAGCAAAAGAAATAGACGTGCGCGGTTATTGTTCGTTATATCGTAGTCCAGAAGGTTGCACAGTTTCAGGTTGGATGGGAACACTACATTAGTATATATATACTATACTATACTATGCACTAAGTATTAGTGCACTAGCTAATATTATATCGAATATAGCTTATACATTTATTTTTTTATATATATATATATAGTCGAGATGTTTTAATTTATTGTTAATATATACATGCATATGAGTAGGTTATAAGTCGATAAATCACTTTACAAGTGTATCAATACCGGAAAAAACCCGTTCCTGTGTTCCGAGAGCTTCATGTTCTTATATATATATATAAATATATATATATATATATATATACGCACACAAGCTTCGTAGTACTACTTAACTGCATATATAGCATGTTAGAATATATTTTAGTCTATTTATCCCTTGTATTACAAAAGTGTTAATGGCTTACATTTATATTATTTAGACAGTAAATATAAAGTGAGTTTAATTTTGACTAAATGTTGACCTGAGAGCGACCAACTTTGGTCGCTAAATATATATAATTTAACATTAGCGACCAACGTTGGCCGCCAACTATAAATCAGATTTATTATATTTTCCCAGGTTGGCGACCAAAGTTGGTTGCTAATCTGGCCCAACAGTTACTCCTTATTAAGTGACCAACGTTGGTCGCTAATCTCAAACGTGGGTCCTCTTAAGCGACCAACATTGGTCGCTAATCTGGGAATTTCTTTGACCAAATAATTCTGACCAGTCCGGTCAATAGTTTGACGAAATTGGCGACCAAATAGCGACCAACGTTGGTCGCTAATGTATTTAAAATTATTATTTTATTATTTTCACTAATTTTGCGATCAATGTTGGTCGCTTTTTTTGACAGACCAATATTGGTCGCTAAATTTTAGTCGCTTTTTACCGGATTTCTAGTAGTGATAGGATCATCCCCTTCGAGTATAATCCTTGTAATGATATAATCCCTTCCATAACCTTTAATGACAACAATAAAAAGGAAATAAATACGAAGTAAGCTCTATGTCGAGAAATGACCAAAGGTAAATAAGCTAACACCAGCACATGCCAAGACAATAAAAAGAATGCCAAGAGAGGTGGAAAAGTAACACTGTCATTATTTTGTTGCACATAAATCATAATTGTTGAAAGAAGTTGTAACCCGAAAAGAAAAGTAATCTATATTATGGTTTGGCTATGATAAAGCCATGTGATAAGCATAACAAACGAAACAAGAACAAAGCAATCCCAATCGATGTCATCAATATATGTGTTCAGTATCCCATGATCAGTAAGGAACTAAAAAAGATGTGTCAGGTATCCTATAAGCATGGCATTAATACGTGTGTTCAGTGTTAGGATCGATTCACTCAAACACTCTGAACTGATAAAGAAGATAGAAGAAATCTTCAAGAGAGTAAAGTTGAGGTAGAGAGAAAAAACAAGTGACAGACTGAATTCATGGTAACACCCCCGGGTAAACTTCCACGGCGGTGGGGGCTCCTACCCCCACACACCCCGGCAACCGCGCTGAGGTTGATCCGCGTGAACATTAATATATGACAGTACATCACATATTAATCAGGCTCCACACCTAACATTCAGTACTCGGCAAAGTTTGTAGAAGACCTGCTTTGCGTCTTCTCTAAATTTCTCCTTGCCACCAGCAGACCCAACAAAGCTTATGCACTGCAACGCTAGGCCATGAAGTCTGTGAGTAGACTTAAGATCTGCATTTCTCAGGACAACTTTCAAGTGTGGCATAACAGTGTCATAGTAGGTCCAGAAGTGCCCCTGTTGATGTTTAATATATAGCCATCATGATTGATAATATAAGAAGAAATAGAACGGAGTCAAGAATAAATGCGCCAGTTAATACCTTAACAGATAGAGAAAGACGAGACAACTCCCTCAATGCTGCTTCTTGGACCATTAGTTTTCCATTCTGCATTTCAAGCAACAAAAGGACACAAAAAATTACATCATTAGTCCCCTTGCAGTTGTCAGCAGTGACATATCTTATAATTTGATGACCTCTATGTTGACACACCTGTATAAGTACAAGAAGTTTGTTAACTAATTCATCCAGGTAAGGTTTCAAAGTTTCTGGAGTGCAGAACTTCCAGAGAGCTAACGCGGCAGATGCCTATAAAAATGCCAAAAATGTAAAAGGACCAAATTACTTGGCATCAGCAACTGAACGGATTCACATCTACCACATCATTAGGCTAATGTATTTTATCCGAACCCCCACTGACATTTAGTTATAATTATTACAACAATAATAATAACAACATACCCAGTATTATATCACACCGTAGGACCTGGAGAGGGTAGTGTGTACGCACACCTTACCCTTACCTTGTAACGATAGAGAGGTTGTTTCCAATAGACCCTCGGCTCAATAAAGCTTAGTAGTAATTATTACTTCCTCTATAATCTCATATAGTACAATCATTCAATGTTCTTGTAATAGCAAAAAGAAGCCATGATTGCGGAGTAATTGCCAAAGGAATAAAAAATCAAAGATAACTTTAAACACGTAATAAACATAGTGTAAAGCATTCTGGTACAGAATAGGGGCAAATTATCTTAGATATTTAAGCAGTTTGCCAGCAAAAGGCACCTGTTAAATGCTAGGAATTGAAATAATGTTATATCTATAATCAAACCAACTACTAATATATTTTGACAGGTATTGTGCGCCCAGCATTGAGCAACCTTTAGCAATGCAAGCAAGTGCAGTAACAGATGCATGGTGCTTCTCTTACTGTGGGGCAACCAAGTAAGCAGACAGCTGCTCTTTAGCAGTGTGAGCAATAGACTTACCTCCTAATGCAAAAGAAAACCTGCCTAAACAGTCCACACCAACTTTGAAATTACTTGTTGCCCCTGTATTATCAGAGCCGGTCTCGGCACTATGCCAAGGGGGGTCATCCTCAATATCTAGTAATAAATTCAGTAACATTGTAAAACATCTGCTAATAAATGAGGGCAACTTCCTCATCATCCCAGGTGTCCTCTCCCTTTCCTCAACCAAAGTTATTAAAAATTCAACGGCCCGTTGCCTTGTCCCCTCTTTCAATTTCTCATCCTCTGCTATCTCCATCATTGAACCCGCAACAATCACTAGCTGCCGCCTAAAGAATTTAGGCTCATTCTGCGCTAACTTTATGAAAGATCATGCATGTAATGTGCTGCATCCTCCTGATCGTTACTGTTGCTCAATGTGTCAGTCAAGATCCTCATAACACCTGGCAATAGATCTTGAATCGGTCCTTTCCATTTGAGCTCGATACACACTGAATGAAGGTTATCACAGCTCTTATGGCGGAAATCCTCACATCGAGACAAAGGGTATCATCATTCAGTGTATTAAGGAATAGTTGGTGGAAATCTTTTATGCAAGGGACTGTTGTTTTGCCTACGTGCTCAGCTAGTTTGCCAAATATTAAGAAAGCTTCCGCTCTCAAGTGGTTGCTTGAACTAGAATTAATGACGTGTTGGTGCAGACATGGCAATATTTCAGGCCAGGTGTTATCTAGGAGAAGTGAAACAGTATCAATGAGCTTATGGATGATGAAATTTGATTCTTCTTGTTCAATATGTGCAAGGATCATACACTTGATGGTGGATCGAGTGGAGACACTCAGTTTTTGCCAAGTGCAACAGTCGTCCTTATCTGTAAGCAACTTCTTTAGGAGGAGAGTACACACATGACGGGTACGAAGGCGGTGGGAAGAGCGGCCAAGATAGTTAGCAAGCTTAATAACAAGGGAATCTGGATGCATTTGCTTCATCATGTGAAACATCGACTGAGTTTCCGGATCTTTTACCGACATGTAATTGAAAATAAAGGTCTGAAATGGCTCTAAATCAGGCCCTAGAATTTCCCCAATCGTCCGTTCCTTTTGGAACTGAGTAAAAAACTCAACCAACAATTGCCTCGACCTCTTTTTCAGATTCTCATCATCAATAAGACAGAGTTCAGCACACTCTAACGCATGCTTTTCAGCCTCAGTATGGATGGCCAATACCTCAGTCAACATCCTCATTATACCTGGCAATTGATCTTGAAACTGCTCCTTTTCAGTCAACGTCCTTATTATCCTGAACACTGCTCTCACGGCCGCCTTCTTCGTATCGAGATCGAGTGTAGCGTCACTCAGTGTACTAAGGAATAGTGAGAACAATTGTTTTATGCAAGGGACTATTGTTCTGTCGTCAGCTAGCTCGGCAAATATTAAGAAAACGCGGTTTGAACTGGAACCAATGACCCATTGGTACAGGGATGGCAACAATTCAGGCCAGGTGTTATCGGGGAGAAATGAAGCAGTCATCTTTGAAACGGTTTTACGAAGCTTTTTGATGATATAATTTGAATCTTCTACCTTCATACAATCAAGGATCATAGACTTGATTGTGGATTGAGCGGAAACACTTAGATTGTGCCAAATGCACAAGTCATCATCATCAGTAATCAATTTGTGAAGGAGTTTAGCACACTCTTGACGGGTATCAAGTTTGTGGGACGGGTTAAAATAGTCAACAAGCTTAAGAGCAAGGGACTTTGGATCCTTGTGTTTCATCAAGTTAACATTGGCTCAGCCTCCTGTTGAAAATGTCAAAAGTCCCGTGTCGGTGGGTGACATATTTGGTTGAGATTTTTTCCTTATAAAGGGAGGCCTAATGTTTAGGATTTAAATATACCTCTCATTTGCCTTCATATCTTCTTAAGTCATTTGTATCTTCTCTCTTTAGTATTATTTCACTTGTATTTTTGGAGTATAATAAAATATTGGTTGTATCCGAGGAAGTAGGCAAAACTGGCCGAACCTCGTAAATTCTGGTGTTCCTTTTATTGTTGCTTTATTGTCTTATTTATTATTTGGTGGCTGTCATAATTTTTGGTATAGTAGTTGTGACTCATTCACACTATATACATTTAGCTTCCGTAACAATTGGTATCAGAGCCAAGGTACTGTCTAAGTATGCTCTCTGGTTGCAGCATAGTCTGATATTCCACATCAGAAAAAGATTTATCTTGGTAACTGAGTCAAGGTTGTGTCTGAGTATGCTTTGTGGTTGCAACTTAGTTTGATCTTCCACACCAGAAAGGAAATAATCTTGATTTGTGTCGTCAGCTATTAAATAATAGTTGTGTCAAAAATGGGAGACAATAAACAAGAAGAATCTACATCAAGTGTCAATAATACGTCATCGTTGGCATCTTCGCTTATGACAAGAATTGTGTCAAATGCGAAATTTGCGGTAGAAATTTTTGACGGGTCAGGACATTTTGGGATGTGGCAAGACGAGGTTCTAGATGTCCTTTTTCAACAAGGTCTAGATCTTGCCACTGAAGAAAAGAAACCAGATATTATTGGAGAAGAAGATTGGAAAATTATCAACTGTGTTGCTTGCGGTACCATTTGATCCCACCTTGCTAGAGAGCAGAAATATCCATACACAAAGGAAACTTCTGCAAGTAAATTATGGAAAGCACTGGAAGATAAATTTTTGAAGAAAAACAATCAAAATAAATTGTACATGAAAAAGAGACTGTTTTGCTTCACCTATGTTCCTGGTACCACGATGAATGAAAATATCATCAGTTTCAATAAGTTGGTCACAGATTTGCAAAATATGGATGCAACTTTTGATGATGGTGACTTGGCCTTGATGTTGTTGGGGTCACTCCCTGATGAGTATGAGCACCTCGAAACTACTCTACTCCATGGGAGTGATGAAATTTCTCTCAGAGAAGTTTGTTCGGCTTTGTACAGCTATGAACAAAGAAAGGGAGAAAAACAAAAGGGCGGAGAAGGAGAAGTACTGGTTGTGAGGGGTCGTCCTCAAAATCAAACGAGGACAAAGAAGGGAAGATCCAAGTCAAGATCTAGACTCAGCAAAGATGAATGTGCCTTTTGTCTAGAAAAGGGGCACTGGAAGAAAGACTGTCCGAAGTTGAAGAATAAGGCCAGACATAACAATGGAAAGGCCATTATGGATTCAAATGTAGCTGATTGTGATGATTCAGACTTCTCATTAGTTACAACAGAGCCATCAACATCATCATATATATGGTTGACGGACTCGGCTTGTAGCTATCATATGTGTCCCAACAGGGACTGATTCGTGGATTTTCAAGAAGGATACTATGGAGTCATCCACACAGCGGATAACAGCACTCTTACCTCATATGGCATTGGTTCAATACGATTAAAGAACCATGATAATGATCAAAACATTAATAGATGTTCGATACGGTATATGTTGTCCAATGCTGGCTTGGGCAAAGAATTTTGGGCTGAGGCAATTACATATGCATGCCACCTCGTTAATCGTCTACCATCTGCTGCTATTGATAGCAAGACACCATTTGAAAGATGGTATGGAAAGCCTGCTGTAGATTATGACTTTGCACGTGTTTAGCTCAACTGCATATTATCATGTGACAGAGTCAAAATTAGATCCAAGGGCAAAGAAAGCTATTTTTATGGGGATTACTTCTGGAGTCAAAGGATATCGCTTATGGTGTCCTATGACAAAGAAAGTAATATTCAACAAGGATGTTACCTTTGATGAATCTGCTATGATAAGGTAACAGAAGATACCAAACAAAATGAGGGTGCTTCTAATCAGGTGGAGTTTGAGGAAAAATTTATTTTTCCTACACAAGAAGCAGAGGAGAAAACAAATGAAGATTATCCTCTAGAAGAAGAGCCAGTAGAGAGGGAGATTCCAACTCAGGAACCTCAACAACAACTTGAATCAATAGCAACTAGCAGGCCAAAAAGGACAATAACAAAACCTGTTCGTCTCATAGAGACGGTCGCTTGTGCCACCTCAATTGTAGTTGATGATGTTCCTGCCACTTATAAAGACGCAGTCCAAAGTTCAGAAGAAGATAAGTGGAGGATTGCCATGAATGATGAAATACAGTCCCTTCATCAGAATCATACATGGAGATTGGCCAATCTCCCGAAGGGAAAGAAAGCAATTGGGTGCAAATGGTATTTGCAAAGAAAGAAGGATTTTCTAACCAAGAAGATGTTCGCTACATAGCAAGATTGGTAGCCAAAGGATATGCTCAAAAGAAGGGAATTGATTACAATGATGTATTTTCTCCAGTTGTAAAACATTACTCCATTAGAATTATGTTGGCTTTGGTAGCACAGTTGGATTTGGAACTAGTTCAGATGGATGTAAAAACTACGTTTTTACATGAAAACTTGGAGGAGGAAATCTACATGACTCAGCCAGAAGGATTCAAAGTCGTCGGAAAGGAAAATATGATATGCAAACTTGAAAAATTGTTGTACGGGTTGAAATAATCTTCTAGACAATGGTACAAACGATTTGACAAGTTTATGTTGCGGCAAGGGTACAAGAGAAGCAAGTATGATCATTGTGTGTACTTGGGCAAGCTTAAAGACGGTTCTTTTATATATCTTCTCCTATATGTTGATCATATGTTGATAGCTTCCAAGGATTCGAAAGAAATGATAAGTTGAAGATTCAACTGAAGAAGGACTTCGAGATGAAGGATCTGGGTGAGGCAAAGAAAATTCTTGGCATGGAGATAATAAGAGATAGACGTTCAAAGAAACTCTGTTTATCTCAAAAAGAATATTTGAAAAGAGTACTACAACATTTTGGCATAGATGAGAAGACTAAGCCAATTAGTACTCCACTTGCTCCCAATTTTAAGCTAAGTACTACTATGTCGTCAAAACATGAAGATGAATAGGAGTATATATCAAGGGTACCATACACAAATATTGTTGGTAGCTTGATGTATGCAATGGTCTGTACGAGACCTGACATTTCACAAGCTATTGGAGTTATTAGCAGATATATGCATAATCCAGGCATTGGCAAGCTGTGAAGTGGATTCTTCGGTATATTCATAATACTGTAGATGTTGGGTTAGTTTTTGAGCAGAAAAGCAATCAGTCTATAGTTGGATATTGTGACTTAGATTTTGCAGGTGATCTGGACAAACGAAGATCAACTACTGGTTATTTGTTTACTTTTGCAAAGGCACCAGTTAGTTGGAAGTCTACTTTACAATCAACAGTTGCTTTGTCTACAACAGAGGCATAGTACATAGCTATTACAGAGGCTGTGAAGGAGTCAATTTGGCTTCAGGGGTTGCTAAAGGAGCTTGGTATTGGACAAAAAAGCATCACAATTTTTTTGTGATAGTCAAAGTGCTATTCAATTAGCGAAGAACCAAGTTTATCATGCAAGGACGAATCACATTGATGTTCGGTATCATTTCGTACGAGAAATCATAGAAGAAGGTGGAGTCACGGTGAAGAAAATTCATACTACAGAGAATCCAGCTGATATGCTGACAAAAGTGGTAACTGCGATCAAGTTTCAATATTGTTTGGATTTGATCAATATTGTTGAATACTGAAGATTGAAGATGAAGCCACAACCAAAATTTGTTATTGTAAGAAAATTGAAGATGTGGAATTTTGCCAAGGTGTAGATTTGTTGAAAATGTCAAAAGTCTGAGATTTTTTTCCTAAAAAAGGAGGTCTAATGTTTAAAATTTAAATATAAATCTCATTTGCCTTCATATTTTCTTAATACATTTTATATTTCTCTTTTTAATATTATTTCACTTGTATTTTATTCGTAAATTTTGCTGTTTCTTATATTATTACTTTATTGTCACTCGTTATCACTCTATATATTTGGCTTCTGTACCACCTCCGAATTTATTTTCTTTTCTCGGAGCTGGACATGTGATCGGAAATGAAGGTTTCAAACGGAACCCTAGAACCAGGCCTCAGAATCGCCTTCATCTGGGCATTTTGGAACTGAGTCAAATAGGTATCCATTACTGTATTGATTGAGAGATCTAGAGAGACATGACTCTCAAGCTATCAGACAATTTACTCTTAAGATTAACGGCAAAGCAAATTCTTTTTCTAATGGAAGTGAAGGCCGAGCAAATGTAAATGATGATTGGAAAAAATGAAGGCAGGCTAACGTTTGAATTGGTACCAAGTCAACGCCTCGTCGTACTGAGTTGGAGAGAGCATTTCACCTTTCTTGAGGAGGTAAGGGGTCTTGCAGAAATGCAAGGTAAGTATGCATATAATAGACCATGTGGTCCGGCCCTTTCCGGATACTGCACGTGGCAGGAGTTCGGTGCACCGGGTTGCCTATTATAGATCTTTAAGCCATCAAGTTACATTATAATATTTTTTTTGTAAGTTGTGACTTCCAATATTTAAGATGCAACAATGTTTCATTCAGATTTAAATCTCGTAAAAAGTTTTCTAAAATTAATACAAATTTAGTTTTATTATAAAGTACTCTTAGTGTTGCCTAGCTTCATCATTCACGCCTTGAGATTTGAGAAGAAATATTGTGTATGATTCTCTTAAAACTTCACTAAAATATACCTAATTGTTGCCTAGCTTCAATATTCAATGAATGTGTGAATAATTAATTAAGTAGTCTAAACAATTTATATTCATGTTCTTACAAAGTACTATGACAGCTAATTCACCAATAAACAACATCTTGGTGTTGTTTGACTTTTAGGCACAGTAAACTTTCTAATCTTATCTTTGCAAATTAGAGATGAAGATCATTCATAAGACAAGCTATAATCGAATGATATGAACCATGAACTTCAATAGTATATTGTGATATTGACCTTTGAGCCATCAAGTTGTATTATTGTATATTTTTTGTTAGCTGTGATTTTTCGTATATTAAATATTCAAGAGAGACAATGTCTCGTTCATATCTCTAATCTCTTAGAAGTCTTTTAAGACTATCACAAAAATAGTTTTTGTTAGGGAAGTAAACCAATGGCGCATCAGAGTAGGCTGCATCACACCCTTGGAGTGCGGTTCTTCCTTGATGCTGTGTGAACACGGGATGCTTCGTGTACCGGCTGTCCTTTAAGCAAGTTAATGGTGCATTTTGCAGAATCCCCATAGTAGTGTCTCTCTCTCTCTCTCTCTCTTTTTAAAATATACTATACAGTAACGGATAGCGAGTTGATTCAGTTCCACATGGAGGCAATTTTGGGGTCTGATTCAGAGCCATTTCAAACCTTTATTTCTGATCATTGGTCCAGCTCCGAGGAGAAACGATCCGAGGCTGAGTGGATGTTCAACATGATGAAGCAAAAGGATCCAGAGTCCATTGCTCTTAAGCTTGTTGACTATCTTGGCCCTTCCCACGACATTTATTACCGTGAAAGGTGTGCTGGACTCCTTTGCAAGTTGCTTAATGATAATGACTTGTGCACTTGGCAAAATCTAAGTGTATCCACTCAATCCACCATCAAATCTATGATCGTTGATCGGCTTTCCCTTGAAGAACCAGGATTCATCATCCAAGAGCTACTTATGACCGTTTGGACGCTGATTGATTCATTTTATGCAGATAAAACCTGGCCTGAATTATTGCCACCCCTGTACCAATGTGTCACTAATTCCAGTTTAGACCCGTTCTTAAAAGGGGCAGCTTGCATAATATTTGCGATTCTATCTAAGGACATCGGCGAAACAACAGTCCCTTGCGTAAAAGATTTGCACAAGCTATTCCTTAATACTCTGAATGATGATACCCTCCATCTCCAAGTGAGGATCACCGCCACAAGAGCTGTGATCACCTTCCTTCAGAGCATACCGGGTTCAAATGAAAAAGAGATGTTTCAAGAACTATTGCCAGGTATGATGAGGGCTTTGACTGAAACATTGAACAATAAGAGGGGGAAGGATGCAGCAGAACAGGTGCTGTTATTTCTTATAAAGTTGGCGAAGAATGAACCTAGGTTCTTGAGGAGGCAACTAGTGGATGTGGTGGGTACCATGTTTGACATAGCAGAGGATAAGAGTTTGAAAGAAAGGACAAGGCACTTGGCAATTGAGTTCGTGTTAGCTTTGGTTGAGGCTAGGGAGAAGGCCCCTGGCATGATGAAGAAGCTGCCTTTGTTTACTAACACTTGTTTTGCAGTATTGTTGAATTTGTTGCTGGATATTAAGGATGAACCTAGTTGGCATAGTTCGGAGATCTGGAATGATGAGGTAGGGGTTACTGATAACTACATTTATGGTCGGGAGTGTTTAGGCCGGTTTTCTAAAGCATTAGGTGGCAAGACTATTGCTCCTATTGCGCTAGAGCAGCTGGATGCTTATTTGGTAGTCCTTGAGTGGGAGAAACGGCACGCAGCTCTCATTGCACTTTCTCAGATAGCCGAAGGAAGCTCAAAGGTATAAATCTTATGTCTCATTCATAATTATGTTGCGATGATTTTATAGCATTTAAGAGGTGCTTTTTTGCTAACTGCTTGGATAAATAAGATTGTTTACCCACTTGCCCCTATTAGTTCTAGTTTAATTTTCTTAGGCTATTATCTTGAGCCTATGGTTTCTCTGTTGTAGGTGATGATGAAGTATTTGGAGCAAATAGTGAATATGGTTCTGCATGCTTTCCAAGATCCTCATCCTCGAGTCAGATGGGCCGCTATTAATGCAGTTGCGCAGTTTTCAATTGACTTCTGTCCACATTTACAAATACAATACCATAACTTAGTATTGCCTGCATTAGCTGCAGCTATGGATGATTTTCATCATCCTCGAGTGCAGGTCTGACCTATGGCGATATGAACCCTTTATGGTTATTGTGGACTCCCCAAACAATTGCAGCTATAGAAAAGATAGATTATTATTCTTGCAGGAAACAACCAGCAAAAGTATCTAACTTGCTGCACCTTTACAATGGGGTTACATATTCCATAAAGTTAATGATCTATAAATTTGTATAGGTTTAATCTGTTTAAGCTTAAAAATTTTGTTGATGCTATCCTTAGAGAGAAAAATTAATTAACTTTACATATTCTAGTATGTTTTATTGACGAGAGTGTGTGGCCTTACTTATGGAGCCTTAATTGCGCAGAAAAAAAGGGCAGCCCGGTGCACTAAGCTCCCGCTATGCGCGGGGTCCGGGGAAGGGGCGGATCACATGGGTGTATTATATG
>MCJB01002028.1:2898-17344 GCA_002018475.1 Nicotiana obtusifolia
GGTAGGTTAGAGAAGGAGGAGGGGGTTGGGGTTAGATGTGGGAGTATGTGGAGTTTTTGAAAAATATTTTCCTAACTTTTTCTAAGGAAGTCATTTTCCTCCAATTTCAGGAAAATATAATATCTAGGAAAATATTTTTCAAACTATTTTGTACAACCAAACAATAAAAAATAAAATAAAATATTGCTATTTCAGGAGCAAATCGGGGCATATATGTAGGGTGTGTATGGTATGACGAAAAATGCACATTCATATAATTATGTTTCATTCTCTGAATGATGAAATCTTTTAATAAATATTGATCTATGCGCTGAAGTGAATATGAACGTGCTCTTGGTGGTGAATATATCACTGCTCAGCTCCAGAAGAGGTAACATAATTGAGGGAAGATATCCTCAATTTCATACTTCAAAATTGCTCCGGAGGTAGTAAACATTTGAAATTTTGTCCTGAAGCAGAAAACTTTGAAAAATATTATGAAGTAGTATCTTCTTGTGCTTAAACAAATTAATGAGCTATTCAAAGCTTTGTATAAAGCACATTCAAATGATTAAGTTTTATCCCATGAAGTGAATGTAGAAATACCATAACTCACCTCCTAAAGAGGTAAAATAACAAAGGATATAAATGTTATTTTATGATATGAAGATCATTGTTGCACATACCAGTCGTATGTCAAAATATCTAGGATAATTTTTTAGGTATCGTTTAAGGCAAAACAATAGATATCTTGTAGAATAAATTCTACTATAACCACATTGAGTTACAACAACAACAACAATAACTCAGTATAATTTTACAAGTGGTGTCTGAGGAGGCTAGTGTGTATGCAGACCTTATCCCTGCCTTGGGGGAGCGTAATGGGGTTGTTTTCGAAAGACCTTCGACTAAAGAAGATGTAAACAAACAATAGAACAGTAACAAAACAAAGGCCAAAAAGATAGTACCAACAACCTAAGAACCATAAAAATAGATGGAAAAAGTAATAGCAGTACCCAGTAACGATACAAGATACTAAAAAACCGGAGCGGAAACTAGTATGAAAATAACATGTACTACTAGCAGTTTAAGACAAGACACTATCAGACTAGCCCTAAACTCGGTGCGGAGTAGAAAAATGCTAGACTATCTACTAATGTTCAACCCTAATGCTCGACCTCCACACTTTCCTATCAAGGGCCATGTCCTCAGTAAGTTGGAGTCACACCATATCCTTCATGATCACCTCTCCCCAATACTTTTTAGATTGTGTCATGACCTAATATCCCATCTTAAGGATCATGATAACATCTAGTCTCTATTTGTAAGCCGAACATTTACAATAGTTTAACCGATACAACTTGATATTATGAAGCAGAGTTAAACATAAAATACAAATATAAAGGTGATACAAGCCAACACGACGATAATCACAACAAAGTCCCAAAACTAAGTAGTACAGAGTTATGAACTCTAACTGAACACATAGAAATAACTCAAAATACAATACTGTTCGGATAGAGAATTGATAGTATATATGTAAAGAAAGGATTCAAGGGATTGAGACGATCAAGGCAGCTCTACCTTGAATCCATGAACAAAGAAACTCTCACTGCCTAGGTTCGCTATCTCCAGCTCCTAGATCTGGAGAAAAATATCCAGAAGTGTAGTATGAGTACACCAGGGTCGGTACCTAATAAGTATCAAGACTAATCTCGGTGGAGTAGTGACTAGGTTAAGTCAAGACTCACTAGTCAAATAACCCGTGCAAAAATATCAAGGATAGCAACGAGAAGAATAACATGATGCAATAATTGTAATCTCATAAGAACAAGTGATACAATTTAATACAGATAAATGTTCAGTTCAACAACAAGTCATCAAGTAGAATCGTACTCATATAACACCTCGTGCCCACATTACCAATCACCCTCACATGGCAATGACTTCGTGCCACAATATATATCACACTCGCACGCGAAGATCTTGTGCCACAATATAAATCACACTCGCACGACAAAGACCTCATGCCAAAATATAAATCACACTCATATAGCAAAAAACTCGTGCCACATGTAATCCGATTCCGTATTAATTTTCAAATAACACGTTCAAAAGATATTTTCAAGAATCAAATAGAGTACAGACAACTCCCTGTAAGTGAATCCATCTTGACAACCAAAACATCAAGTAATAACAGAGGCATAGATTGTCATGTTAGAAATCACAGTACAAATAATGTATAGTTGCATGACACACACAAAGAAGTCATAATCAAAAACAAGATGTAATGGCCCAGCCGGTTTTTTTGAATGTTGTAGCCCTGTTCCCCTATTTTTTTTTTTTAGCAAATACCTCTAAGCTGATTGCCTAGAGGTTACATATTGTCACGACCCAAGCCGGTGGGCCGCTACTGGCACCGGACCCTACTCAACGGGCACCGGCGTACCCTTCATCTAACTTTCCTTATTATCTATAAGGCTTGTCATATGCATATAATCTCGAACAATAATTATAATGAACTGAGACGTCATGCCATGATATGAACATACTCATATACATAATATGGCCAACAAGGCTGCAATGCAAAACCATAAAACAAAATACATACGTTTGCCGACAAGGCAATTCAACTGTACATAAGTCAACCCATCACTTGTCTATGCATAAATTGACAATTGTCTATGAGCCTCTACAAAAACGTACATAATGCAACCTATGTCGGAACAGGGCCCCGACATGCCCAAAACAGAATGCATACCAAGACTGTGGCAAGTCCGAAGGATGGATCTCACCAATATCTGCTGAACTGGGTAGCCTACTGTGGTGGGGGAGCTTCGTCTATCTGCCCGCTCGGACCTGCAGCACGACAGCGTCTACAAATAAAGGACGTCAGTACGGATAATGTACTGAGTATGTAAGACAGGAAACATAATGCAAGAACAATAATAAGCATCAGGGTAAGAGACATACAACCTGTACCATCTGAATGCCTCTGAGGGCGACTAACCATGTCATGCCTGACATGCATATGCATAAACATATATTTACATCCTTTTGAAAATCATCATATACATATATACGCCTCTGTGGGCCTCATCATCATCTCATACCCAACTGATCAGTGGTTGCACAATAGGTGTCATACCCGGCAGACTATAGCGCGGCTCGGTAGAGTAACATAGCTGTCGACTATAGCGCGACTAAGTAGAGTAAAACATATACATATGTATAGTTGCACAATAGGTGCCATACCCGGCCGACTATAGCGCGGCTCGATAGAGTAAAATAGATAATGCATGCTGGACTCATAAGAGTCATACTACCATGGTGAAATAATAACATATCAATCCTCCCATAAGAGGGGAAACAATATACGTACTGCTACCTTCTAAGAGTAGAGTATCTTTGGGGTTCGTTCATTGCATTGTGTACAGTTAGAGTCGTGCAAAAGAAGTAAAAGGATAGTCTCACATACCTTGCAATACTTTCCAATCTCAAGCTATGAAACTTCCACGACTTCTTAGTCTACAATAAGAGAAAGGACACTAGCGTTATCGTTCAGGCGTCGCAACTATTATGTATCGACTGTAACCTATTTTGCAATAAAACGGACAGCACCTCCCCTATATATATGACTTCACACAAGTCCAAACAGTCACCAAACAACCAAACAACATCAATAAGAATCATATTGAGCCTCCCAAAACAGTCAACGCACAAACCAATCACTTCATACGTACAATGGCCACTATAGTCGTGTCAAACGATCCGGAAATTGTATGAACAACTATCAGGCCACAACCCTAAACATATATGGTGTTTCTCCACACCCTTCCTCCTCCAAAACTCCACAAATCTGTAGTATAACACGCTGCTTTACAGCAACACAAAACAGTTCACAAAACAGTTCGCTACAAGTGAATAACTCGAACTCACGGCTTCCGATCACCGTCCCGTGAGTTTTTACACACATAGAACGACTTACCAAGAATTAACAGTAGAAAAAATGTATTAAATAGATCAGTAAACTCACCTTGCTTGTGAGATAACTCAGCCCTTGCTTTGGTTCCTCAAACTCTAGGGTTTACCTTCAACTAGAACTTGAAAGAGGGAAAAATCGATTAGGGTTTGTGTGGTATTATTTTGGGGAGGGGTTGCAGGGGTTATTTTAGGTTTTGAAGCTGTGAAATGATAGTGAATTATCAGGCTTTATAAGCTTTTAAAAGCCCTCTCTTAACCGACTTGGGGCTTTTAACTTTTAGCCCTTAATTTTAGCAAGTAGGTGATGCACCTACTTGTCACCTACCAGCCTGCGCAGTTCTACGGAAATGCAATTATCTCAATACTCCGAGATCTTATTGACAAACGGTTTGAAGAATTGGAAACTAGACTCATAGACCTTTAATTTGGTAGGTAGATCACCCCGTAATTCCTTGTAAATTGGGAGAAAATTGCAGAAACATTTTACCTATCGTTTAAGTAAAATTGTGAACCTAAGTTGCGACAACTTTTGTCGACTTTTGTTTCATAACTCGTTTGACTTCAAGACTTATGAAACGGATATCATATCATTCAAATACCTTAAAACATGACATATTGGTAATGTTAAACACCTCTCGATTTTCCCAAAAACGCGAGTTACAACATCCTTAACTCGTTTATCCTCTAATACTTGTTAACCGCCCTTATACACCTTTGCATCGTTTAGGACCAATAGGACTAAACTCTTATTGTCTCAAAGGTAATTCTCTTCTCGAACCAAGGTAGACTATCTTACGGTGTAATATAACACGTACAAATATGGGTTATAACATTGAGAATCATTATAAATTGTTAAATTGTAAGAATTGGAGTATATTTTGATTGATTTGCACATTGTTTGACTAGTTTCGGATCGTTTAGCTTTGAGTCGAGGAGTTAGAGAGGCATTGGAGCCGGTTATGAAACTTCGCAGCGAGGTAAGTATCCTGTCTAATCTTGTGAGGGGAAAATTACCCCGTAGGTGTTATTCTTTTTATATGCTACATGTTGTGAGAGTTGCGCATGTATGAGGTGACGAGTGTCCGTGCGCATGCTAGAATTCCTGATTATGTCCGGGTAGACTAGGATTCACGCCATGCTTTATTTGTACCAGTTGAGTTATCCTTGCCTGCTTGGTTGCTTGATTTAGCATTACGACCTGTGACTAGGCTTGCGTAGAGTGATGGACTCGCTATTGTAAGAGATTTGACAAGCTACTTGATTAGTCGCGGAATAATTATGCTTTCCTTACGAATTTCTCTCGCGTTGTGCGTTTTCATCAAAAAGCTTCTTTAAATTTCATAACACACACGTATATTCGTGAGTAGGGTCAAGGACCCGTTAAAGCTTCTTATTCTAATGGGATCCGGCGTTCGCCTCGGCGGTATCATATTCTTATGGGATCGGGCCGTTCGCCTTGGCAATATCATATTTATAGGATCGGGCCTTTCGCCTTGGCAATATCATATACTTATGGGATTGGGCCGTTCGCCTCGACGATATCATATTCTTATGGGATCGGGCCGTTCGCCTCGACAGTATCATATTTTTATGGGATCGGGTCGTTCGCCTCAGCAGTATCATGTGTCACGTTCTTATGAAATCGGGCCGTTCGCCTCGGCATTTCTATAAAACAACTCCTGTGGGATCGGGTTGTTCGCCTCGGCAACTTCATGAAAGACTTTTATGAGATCGGGCTGTTCACCTCGGCAGAATCGTGCGTAATATTTGACAAGAAGCCAGCGTATCCATGAGTTTTCATGATATGAGTTGTGACGACCTATCTGGTGGGGACCATTTTATACATATACATCGGTTGAGGAGGTATTCGATAATTGAGAGCTAGTGTTTACCGTTCAGAGGAGGATCGTACCACGTACCTATATATGATTACACTATTTATTTACCATGTCTCATACTTGTTTACTTTCTTCTGTACTTGATTTATTGGACCACTAGTAAGTGTCGATGTCGACCCCTCATCACTACTTCTCCAGGGTTAGGCTAGATACTTACTGGGTACACATTGATTTACATACTCATGCTACACTTCTACACTTATTGGGTTGGTATATTTTCTGGTGGTCTTTTGGGTGCAAAGGCGCGGCTATCGCAGGGACTTTACAGTGAGCTGCATCCCATATTACGATTCGCAGCTTACAGATTCTCCATAAGAATTATTTACATTTTCCTGCCTAACTTATATTCCAAACATATGTTGTATTGTTATTGTACCTTCTTGTAGATGCTCATGCACTTGTGACACCGGGTTTTGGGGTGTTCTAGAATTGTTATGGATTGTTTTACATTGATACACTTTTACTTATTATTTTTAATTAAACTGTACGTAACTACAATTTATTTTAATGCACTGACCTCTCTATCTAAATAAGATTTATGATTCTAAAAAATAATAAAATGAATAATTAAGCGTTGGCTTGCCTAATAGCGACGTTGGGCGCCATCACGGCCTATAGTGAATTTTGGTTCGTGACAAATAAGGACTAAAAGCGACAGTTAGCCACGAGACACAACAGGTAATAACTTTGTAGAGTAAGCTGAACACAGTTCAAATCCGGTGAAAACAAATAAAGGAAAATAAGTGACAACTCGACAGGAACAACCGATTTCACACCAGGTTTATCCAAGAATTTCCACGTGGTACCAAACCTCAAAATCACAAATCAGGGATCCCAATTCGTGAACCCTAATCACTTGGCATCTTGTGCCCACATTACAATTCATAACAGCACGGACAACTCACGTGCCAAGGGAGTGACAATATCTAAGATCCGCACGGACCACTCACGTGCCAACAATAACAATGACTCGTAACCGCACGGACAACTCACGTGTCGATAGAGAACTCTCACACAGAAGGCAAGTAAAAGAGAGTACAGGTAAATGTTCAATAACATCAGGATTCATCTTCCTAAACCAATATGGGTGATTAAATTACGTGTATGCTTGTGCAAGTGTCCTACCACAATTCAAGTCAACAAGTACGAGAAGAGACAGTGAATGGCACATAAGAAACGATCACCACAAAGTGCATAGTGTAATAAAGACAATAATGAAATTGAAACAACGAATAGTATAACAAGATTAGCTATACAGAACTAAGCAAATAGTGCAATATAGAGAAAGACAATTAATAGTATGCTAAGGAAAAACGACAATCAAAGACAAGTACAAAAGAATGAAAAATGTCAACAAGAATCACTACCGCGTTACCGCCTCGTAGTCTCAAATCACAAAATGAATCACAATCTTTCTTTATATCACTGCAGGAGCCTTTACATTTAGTTTTAAAAATAATTTTTCCCGAAATAGCACCCCGCGTTTTAGCCCACCTTATCACACCGCATGGATTCTAATAGTTCCCATACTAGCCACGCGTATCAAGCCCACCCTATCTCACCGCATGCATTTCAACACCCAGACCTTATAGCACCGCATGCGTATCAATAATGACAATAGCATGACAGAAACCTCGTGTAAACACCATAACAACAACACGGCAGAAACCTCGTGCAAACACCTGAATAATCTTCTCAACAATAACACGTGTGCCAAAACATAATAACTCAATAAAATAACTTTCACAATATGGGCCCATATGCCACAACATTTCCTCAAAAAAGTTCCAATATCACAACCACGCATAGCCATCGGCTCAACAACACTGAATACAACAGCAACAACAACAACAACAACACGAGAATACGGCATGTAAATCAACTCAGGAACTTCAGCACACAAAGAAACGGTGGAAAGAGCTCACAAATAAAGACACAACAGGGAATAATAGTCTCAACAAGAATAGCTCAACAAGGAAGAGATAATGTGTGGCAATGATTCCACAAAAGTATAATTCGACGATAAGAGAGATAACATGAATCAATTATTCCAAATAAGGATAAGTCAACAATGAAAAGGGATAACAAAACTTCATTTAAGTTTGAGCAATTACGGAAGAGATACAACAAATTCAAGTAAGGATAAACAATTACGGAAAAGATAATAATAACTTCAATTAAGGACAGACAATTACGAAAAAAAGATAATAATAATTTCAATTAAGAATATGCAATTACGGAAAGGATAACATGGCAATAAAAGAGACAACACTTCAGTTAAGGCACATAAGAGTTTAATCGGCAATAAGGATAGAACACGAAGCAATTAATTCCAAATAACACACGTAAGGATGAATTTAGTAAATGGGGGATTTAACATGACAAAAAAACTTCATATCTAATGAACATAAGAACCCAAGAGCTTTAAACGGTCAAATTTCCACAAATAAGTCCAAGCACATATGCATCACCTTGGATACACGGCTTTCAAATGACACAATTAGCACAAATAACTCAAATTCTAAGGAGTAGTTCCCCCACACAAAGTTAGGTAAGATACTTACCTCAAAAAAGCTAGACTGTTACTCTAAAATGGCCTTCTCGAGTGAAACAACCTCCAGACGGCTCAAATCTAGCCAAAATAACTTCAAATCATAAATAAAACTGATAAGAAATAATTCCGGATAATAAAGCTTCAATCTTTAATTAAAACTAAAAAGTCAACCCAAAAGTCAACTCCCGGGCCCGCACCTCGGAACCCGATAAAATTTACAAAACCTGAACACCCATTCCGATACGAGTTCAACCATACCAAATTACCAATTTCCAACATTAATTCGTCCTTCAAATCATCATTTCACATTTTAAAAGTTTTTTTTTACAAAATTTCCCATTTTGTTCCTTTCAATTCACTGATTTAATGATATAAATAAGTATGAAATCATAAAATATAATCAACTTCAGTTAAGGAACACATACCTAAATCAAACTAATGAAGAACCCTACAAAAATCGCCCAAATCCAAAGTCTACAACTCAAAATATGAAGAAAAAAAATAGCCAAACTCTCGACTTATATGATTCTACCCAGGTATGATCGTACCTGCGACATAATTAGCCGCTTCTGCAACGTTGCTTTTGCGATAAAAGATCCGCGCCTGCTAAGCCCACTAACCAACTGCCCTCTCTGTAAAGACACGACCGGTCGTTTTGAAATCTAACACGTTGTTCGGTGGTTTTAGGCCTTGAGTAGCTTCACTTCAGGTATTATGACTTGTGCGTCTGGTCGAAATTGAATTTCGGGAAGTTCAGAGTTGATTACGGATAGAAAATTCTAATTTCGGAAGCTTTAAGTTGGAAGAATTGACTAAGGTTTGACTTTTAAGTAAACGACCTCGGAATCAGGATTTGAAGGTTCCAATAGGTTCGTATGATGATTTTGGACTTGAACATGTGTTCGGTTTGAGTATCGGGTGGTCCAGGAGCATTTCGGCGCTTATTATGGAAAGTTAGCATTTTTGAAAGTTTTAGAATTTCATAAGTTTGGTTTGATGTGGATTGTGATGCTATCAATGTCCGTTTGGAGTTTCAAGCCTTAGAATAGGTTGGTATCGTGATTTGTGACTTGCACACAAAGTTTGGCGTCATTCCGGAATGTTTTGATATGGTTTGGACGCGTTCGTCGAAGTTTGGAAGTTTGAAAGTATAAAGAAGGATTTCGATCGTCGATTCCAAAATTTAAACTTGACCACGGGCGCAAGCCATAACACATAATGCGAAGCTGTTCGAAACCTTATGCCGCCGAAGGAAACGCTATTCTCAAAACGACCGATCGAATTGTTACAAATTTAAATTATTATTTCAAATTTATAATAAACAAGCTTTCCTTTTGATTTGATATTCGTCTTATTGAATCATGACCACACTCAATCACGAAGTCAAGTCAAGATCTAATATGTGAAAACTTCAATCACAGTAAAATATTGATTATGGAGTCCAAGTCAAGTTCTAAAAAAACAACTGTATAATTTATGGCAAACACTTTTTTTGGGATAGATCTTCTCTCCTTGATGAATACAAAAAGTAATTTGACCAATTTGGTATCATATAATTTAACATTTTCTCAAAAGAGTTGTTATTACTATCAAAATCTAAATTATTTTTTTTTACTTGTATACAAATTTTATTAATTGATGATAGGAACACACATACATTAAAGTTAGTTATATTAAAAGCACGAAAGCACTTAGCAAAATGCCGTTCGTCTTTTTTATCCTTTTAAAAAATAGAATTCATACTGGACAAAATTGACATTTAAATAATTTTTTAGTATTTAAGACTTTGAAATCAAATCAATTTTTTCTATGAAAATTTTCCTAAATTTTGGGGCTTAAAATCAATTAAGATTTTACATCATATAAATTGTCCTTATCGTAGCTTTGCCTAATATTTTGAGATTGACTAACGTTTTACTATTAAATCTTAACAAAATAAAACTATCTATAAAAAGATTTTAATAATGAACGAAACATTGAATTTTGGCACAACCCACGACTCTATTTCGTATCATGTTAGGCTCTCAACTATGTTGCTTTACCGACTTTAAACTGGTTTGATTCTGGGCTTGATATTAAGCTAAATTGTAAAATTTGACGCTTTAGTTAATAATTTGATTATGCAGTCTTTGTTTTGCTGCGGTTGATGTGGGTTTTTCAAGGATCTATGCTATTTATTGGTATACCTTATGATTTTGGCGGATTCATTTTCTTATAATTTTATTTTGTATTTCGGTTTTCTTTAAAATTCAATGGCGGTTTAAGTGCACTCCTTGTTTCATTGCTTTAAAAAAATATTAGTATTTTTCTTACTTGTGTACAACTTTTGTTGGTACTATTTTAATGCTACGAATATGCACCACTCCGCTTAATTTGATAATTTTTATATTCGTGGATTGTATCTTAGTACATCCAGGCACGTTACGCTAACGCACTTTATGCAAAATCACAACTCTTTTATGCTTGAATTTAGTATTATTTTATTAGTTCGGTGATAACTTTTATATGTTGGATTCATTGGTTGTTAAATTGTAGTAAGGAACTGAAAATCATTCAACCTTAATAGTACTCACATCAAAAAAGCTATCAAAATCATTCAACCTTAATACTACTCACATCAAAAACGTTATTTTAGTTCTCTAAGTACGAAGATTTTAAAGATTAAGAAGAATCTCAAAAGTTACAACCTTTTGAATAGTCATTATGCAAAAATACAATCCGAAAAATATTACTAAAAGAGGTTTAACTTATATTATAAGTGTAAAAAATATTCACGTTAGAAAGTCATCTTTAAATGTTATAGCAGATTATAGATCTCATTTTTTTTTTCGAAGGACTATATGTAGATTTTTGTTGAATGACCTAAAAGTATAAATATTTCTTTAAACTATTGGTGTATTTCAGTTAAACTCGTATTAAATAAAATTCTTTTATTCAAATTAGTTGCATGTTATTGCCGTAAAATTTTTACAACAATATCAATATACCCCGTATTATCCCACGCCGTGGGTCTGAGAAGGGTTGTGTGTACGCAAACCTCACACCTACCTTGTGAGACCAGTAGAATTTTTGTTTTTAGAAATTTGTGATTCTTTTATATACATGTAGGGCTTAATTCGTTGAGATGTCGTTACGCTTCTGATCAATTTTATTATTTGAATATTATTTGTTTGAAACTTTTGTACATTGTTCTTTGCGAAAACACCTAACAAGGATGAAATTAACAAGAAGTCATTCCTAATATGCGGAACAGCAACAAAGATGTCACTCATTGTTCATCTAATAACCACTATCATCAAATCATGCCACTACTGCCCCTTATATATATATATATACATACATATATATATATACATACATATATATATATATATATATATATATATACACACACATAATGTTTATGTGATATTTTACAAATTACACTCGTTAAGATAAGGTACACTTGTTAGGATACACGCACAACGCGCGTACTTTGAAACTAGTTACTATAAAAAGAGTAGCGAGTGTAATGATATTCTACTAGGAGTCTTTTATACCGCTAACACAGAATCGTAAATTCGACGTTCTTCTAATTATATGAAGCTTGTACACATGTACAATGTATAACTTCTCATTTTTGTATCGACTCCCTTGCAACTTCACCTAACTAATACTCTCTCCGGCTCCAAATATTAATCGCTTTGCAAGTTAAATTTATTTTTATTTTAAAAAATGAGAAGTTACTTTAGTGAAATGTTAATTGTGAATGAATATTAAGTAAAATATAACGGATAATTAGATAAATATTTTTTCAATTAAGACTATTAAATCTTGTTTAAGAGATTTGCACAGACTTTAAAAGCCTGATAATATAGGGTGAACGACAAAAAAAAGATACTTCGATGATTGATTTTTGACTCCGACATGAAAAGTCTTGGAAAAATAATCTTCACCGGAATTTTGGCAAGGGCTCTTAGCAAGAGCTAGAATTATTGAAATGGTGATTATCAGGATTTACCACAAAAATATGACAGTTGCCAGAATTTTTCATATAGTGATCACTAGAATTCGCCACAAAACATGGCAACAACCAGAAATTTTCATATGGTTAACATAAGGATTTGCGAAAATATGGCAATCGCCGATAATTTCATAGGGTGATCAGCAGAATTTGTAAAAATATGACTACCATTAGAAACTTTCATATGAAGATCACCGGGATCTGTCACAAAATATGACAATTATCAGAATTTTTTATATGGGAAAATTCTAGCACCGTACTCCAAAATTCTGGCAACGACTTCAAGATTCTAGCAGTTGCGATACTTAATAAAGTTTTTTAATAGAATCAAAATATATATAAACATTTATTCTAAAAGGGTTTATCTACCATAATTTCTTGGATAATATAGAGCGAAATGAGTAATTCTACTTTGGAATTCTTTTTTCTTTTCAATTCATCTTTGGATCTGGACTTGACTAATAAATAAGCACGAAAATGGCATGGTATAATAACATATAAAGAGAATTGGCAATATTTTAGTCTTATATTGAGTTTGGCAAAAGTAACCCCAAAAAATTGGCATTATATAGCCAAATCCTAAATAATCCTAGTTTTTTTATTTATTCTCTCTCCCCGTATTTCTTCTCCAATTTTCTTCTATCTTTTCTTTTTTTCTTTTTCTTCAATCTAGATTTGGAAGGCAAGTGTTCTTTGATAATGTTTGGGAAGTTATAATGGTTGAATTCATTTTTCTACAAAGTTTTGATCTTCTTATCACAACGGAAATTGTGTAAAAAGATTTGTTTTTTATCTAGTTTTCTTCTTGTCTTCATCTGATTGTTGCTTTGTTCGATTTGATTATCTTTGGCAGACTCCAATTGTCTTCTTCTTCTTCTTCTTCTCACCTATTGTTTTTTTAATTGTTAAAAAGAAAATATGTGTATTTGAAGTGTATATCTATGTATATCATCATGTGTACGCGTGTGTATATCGTGATACACATTATTAGATAAGGCAATAAAAGGTTAAATCAGAATCAAATCGTCCTAACTAATTTTAAGAGAGTGAAATTCATTCTGAATAGGATTACTTCAATTTTTTTTATTGATTAAAGAATGAAAATAATTTTTTGATGTAGAGCAAGTTTTAAAATTTAAAAATAATAATAAATATAATTAAAGGAGTAAATAAATTTTTGATATACAAAGAAAGATTGATATACATTCGATGTGTTATACACCGCGGTATACAAATAATATAATTATTTTTATTCTGATATACATTGATAAAAAGGCAACAATAAATGTTAAAACTATATATGTGGTTTCATATTTTAGATATACAAAGAAGGAAAAAAAATTTAATATGCATTGATATACACAAGGAAGAAGAAAAAGTTGTGATATACATATTACTACTGTGATATACATTTATTTGCTATTTGATGCCAACATTTATAACTAAAAATATTTTCTACTAATTATGTGAATACGTTGTCACACCATGCCAAAATCTTAATCGGTTAGTTGACAGCGACTTGGGTCGATTCCAGCAATGATCCAAACTTTGTGTGTTTTTTCCCAAATCAAACCCATTCTCGACTTGGGTCGATTCAGTGCTCTGGACTTTATAAGAAAAAAATATTGATTTCTCTATGTTTTCATTTGTAAGATATATGAAAAGATATTAGTTTATTTATTTTGGAGAGTTAAAGATGTTTAGCCAAACTTGCAACTAAAATTACATCGAAGTTATATTTATGTGAAGTTATTTTGCGGCTATAATTTTTCAAACTCCACTGATAGAATTCTACTGAATTGTTATTGCTGTTCATATTGCGGATATTGCGGCTAAAAAGCCTGAAATAGTAGTATCTCCTTGGAGGAAAAGCAGAAGCAAAAGTAATTTTTTAAATTTTTCAAAAAATTACCATATACAAAAATTTATATTTACTAAAGTATCCCAACATATTGAAAAAAAAAAAAAACCTTATGCATTATGGATCTCACATTCACGATCATAGATTCGTAAACATTCCCCCCCCCC
>MCJB01002029.1:0-12050 GCA_002018475.1 Nicotiana obtusifolia
TCTTTAATTCTAAGTTTTAACTTTGAAACATACTTTTCATTTCAAATATATATTCAAAATTAGTAATATTTAGTTGTTATATTTTTAAAAACTTATAATTTCCAAATACTAGACTACTACAAAATTTATAATTTTACTAACTTTGAATATATTTCAAGGTTTGAAATTTGAATCTAATTATAAATTTTGAAACTAATTCAAAGTTTGTAAGAATATTATTGTAACTTCTTTAATTCTAAGTTTTAACTTTGAAACATACTTTTCATTTCAAATATATATTCAAAGTTAGTAATATTTAGTTGTTATATTTTCAAAAATTTATAATTTCCTTTTACTAGACTACTACAAAATTTATAATTTTACTAACTTTGAATATATTTCAAGGTTTGAAATTTGAATCTAATTATAAATTTTGAAACTAATTCAAAGTTTGTAAGAATATTAGTGTAACTTCTTTAATTCTAAGTTTTAACTTTGAAACATATATTTCATTTATTTATAAAGTTAAATAAAGGAGGCAAATGACAATTATTAAAAAAAATAAAATAGAATATAACCGGGTGACCGGCCGGACCGGACCGGACCGGATAAAACCGGTAGATCGGACACCGGTACGGGTCACGATCCGGTCGGAGTATTTTTAACCGGAGGGGCCAGACCGGAAATGACCGGTTAGGTCCGATTCTCCCACAGTGAATATACCGAACCGGACCCGTTGCCACCCCTAGTTGTTACTGCTTTAGAATAGATGAACAAAATTGATACGTGTCTACAAATTGTATTATATTTAGAGAGAGAAAGGGGTGATTCATAAAAGGAGAAAGGAAAGAGTTTTCAAATTGAACTGAAAAGGGGAAGAAAAGCTGATAGGATGACAGAAGGAAGGGGAAACGATCCTTCATTATTATGAATTTGTATACAAATTCAAAATATAGATATCATTAATTAAGAAAGAACTTTATAAAAGTGATAATTAAGTATAGCTAACTAACAATTTCAAACTTCTTTGCATTTTATTCAATAACTTTGGACCGAGATACAAATGGGCTTCGACGTGAATTTGCATAAAATGTTACCGGAAAGATTTTCATTAACTCATTTATGTTATTTTTTAATCTTCTAAACACCTACTATATTTTTCATTTAATAAAAAATATTTTACTAAACAGATTTTATTATACTTTGTTAAATTCATATATATGTATGTGTGTATATATATATATATATATATATATATATATATAGTGCACTTGTCCCGAGTTCGAGAATAGTGGCCCAAATATACCTTTTTGTAAGTAACAAATTTAATCCACATATATAATTGACATAAAACATACATTCAAGGAGTTTTTGTAGATACAAAATTAGGAAAATATTACCCGTTTTAGCTAGATCTTTCTATTCACAAAAAGTTGCTAGAGTATTTCTTATAAAATATATACAAATTTAGTCAAAATATATAATTTATATACAACATGTATATAGTACTACTGTACATAATCCCGATCAAAATATACAACTTATATACAATTTGTATATAATATCTTTGGGTATAAATTTTGATCTAACGCATACAACTTGCATACAATTATGTTAATTGTATGTATGTATATGTTTGAAAAAATGCATAAGTACTCCCCCTCCACCCTCCCCAATTTATAGTCGGATTTTCAACTGCACACTTTATCTTTGTGAGGGTATTATTATACCCCTGAACCTTTTTAAAATGCACCCTTAAAACTGGACAACCAGATTTCTGTTGGGGAGTGCTGTGCACGCACTGCCAGCTAATAATTTTTTTCTTTTCTTATTATACGACGAATGTGAAATTATTTTTCGATTTTAGGGCTGGAGAATGTGAATCGGTGAATGGAAATCGTAATCCAAGCCAGAGCAGTACTGTTGAGTCATTGTCGACGATAATGGTGGAGAACTCGTCGCCGGTGGTGATGTTGGTCTCATCGTTATTAG
This sequence comes from Nicotiana obtusifolia, assembly GCA_002018475.1. NCBI lineage: Eukaryota > Viridiplantae > Streptophyta > Magnoliopsida > Solanales > Solanaceae > Nicotiana > Nicotiana obtusifolia. The sequence continues at coordinate 1,972 of MCJB01002029.1, forward strand.
ATCTCAGCCTTGGTGGATCCGGTAGTTTATTTAGCAATGATGTTGGTAGGTTTTTGTTTCAGAACCATCTGTTTCACGGTTTTCCTGTCGCCGGAGGAATTGATGGAGGTATGATGCTGGTGAATCATATGTACTATTTGGAAGCTCTGCAACTAGCCGTAGTGGTTTCTTCATAACAAAAAAGTTGCTGGTAAACAGCGGAGTTTATTTTCGATGTTGGTGGAAGTGGCTCCGGCGAGCCGGATTCGTCATCAGTGAAAAAGGAAAAAAAGGACTGGATTAAAAAAAAAAGAAAAAAAAAACTATTAGTCTAAGTTATAGTGATAACTAATTAAGTTTAAAAATATGATATCATTTTCAATTAAAAGTTGCCACTTGTATAAACTAATCAGTTCTAAAGTTCAAATTTGCATTTCACATGGTTTCAAGAGAGTGAACACACTCCCTTTGCCACGTCATCATTTAAAGATGTGTTTATTTCATTTTAAAAAGGTTTGGGGATAATAGGACCCAACAATGATAAAGTATGTGGTTAGAAATGTGGCTATAGGTCAAGGGGCTACTTATGCATTATTCCTACAAAATAATATAATTTATTCTTCCCTTTCGAGTTTTAATATGAAATTTCAACAAAAACCAATTCGAATGTTTACCAACCTCCCTAAAAAATGAGATGTAGACTCCAAAATATTTATTCAATCATGCAACAACACTCGATCTAAATAAATAATAACGCTTCAAAATTTTTTAATGATTGTCAATGAAATTTAAGCTATGTCTTTACGTTTTTCACACACAAGCAAGGTCTAATTCAGATTTTGGTTTTACATTTCAGTTTACTTTCAATTATACAATCTTTTATTTCATCCATCAGCTTCCTTCCATGGATTCATCCATCAGCTTCCTTCCATGTCTCCTCCCAACTTTCACATCCATAGAGCCCACTAAAAGAAAAATGCATCTTAGCATAATTTTTTCGTTCATGTGATTCGAATTCAAGACTTCAAATAAATTACAAATATTAAAACATTCTGCTCAAGCTACCATTAGAATATCTAATTTAGGTAAATAATATGCGAAAATAATATGCTGAACATTGCAAATACAAGATGGTAAGAAAATTAAATATACAATGACATATATCACTTCGAACAAGTTATCATGTAAAATTGACATATTCCTACCATATAGGTTAAATATTATAGCTCCACAATAGAAGTTGGCAAAATTGTAGTACAACAAAATTGTTTTCTTTCATATCTCGACCAAATGTCAAATCGAAAAAGCAACAAAGTTAATATCGATCAATTAATTATCTATGCGTAAATTTTTAATTAGTTGGAATCAACGAATTTATACTAAATTTTAAGAGCATTTAAGATCCCAAGTCCCAACTCATCGTGTTTGCAAATTCATAACCTCGAACACCCATGGGCCTGATCGGCAGATCAGAAAACATTATGGTGTAATGTGTACTTATTACGAAGTTTAAAAACACAATTCAAAACAAATCGAAGGACTCCATAGCGAATAAAGAGTTCATATAAAAACCTTAATCTTCTCCCTTTCGCCATTCTAGGGTTTCCTTCCAACCGGACAGCAGCCTCCTTACCCCTTCCCCCAAAACACACACACACACACACACACACACACACCCCACCACCTCCAGCCACCATGGGTCGTATGCACAGTCGAGGGTCCGTTCATTCTTTCTCTTTTCTGTATATATTTCATATATAACACTTATTAATGGCACATTGTACTTATATTTTTGTATTTCTTTTTTTTATGAATATTGCTTGTTACACAGTAAGGGTATTTCGGCTTCAGCTCTTCCGTACAAGAGGACTCCACCAAGTTGGTTGAAAATCTCTGCTCCTGATGTAAGTAATTTCTACTGGCATTTCAAGACCTCTTGATCTTTACTTCTTTCAGTTTTAGTCCTCAAAATTCTGCACATTTATTTAAAAATTTTGCTTGATATATTTGCTTGAAAATGAGAAATCCCTGAGAGCCAGTGATGTATGGTTCAAAACTCGGTGGATAATGGATTCGTCCCTCTATCCTTCTCCAGTTAAATACCAGTCTTTTATATGGGGTTGGATGGGTTTGAATCCATAACGTGCGCCTAACCTATAGATCACAAGTTGCGCCCTTACCACTAGACTAAAGCCCTGGCGGCATTTGGTAGTTTATTTTCATTTGACTGAAAAAGGGATAAAAAATTTAGAGCCTGTAATAATTTTTGTTATGGACTCCATGTTATATGAAACATTTACATTAATGAAAGATGGAAGTTAGAAAGTAGGCAATTTATGCTTATCATGATTTTGTTGTTAACTTGTTATACTATTGAACTCTAGTGCAACTGCTAAGATAACAGTTTATATATTTAGCGGATTAGTCAGCCAGCTTATATTTGCAGTTATGTCTAAATCTCTTGCCTATGCTACCCTAGGTTTCCCTTTTAACACTTAAATCGTGGATTGATGGTATTTTCTTAATGCCTTCTATGTAAGTGTGGCTATTGAAGTGCCACAGCTGGTTGCGGTATTGTGTCTCTTGTTTTACTGGTTGAAAGAGAGGAAGGTGCTAATGTGTTATGGGGTTATAGGTGGACTTGATTCCTGATTAATTGAGATTCTTGTCCCTTACCACATGCTTCTTCGAAGTAACACTAGTTTCCTACCATATTTTAGAAGAGAGGGATCTTTTCCCTATTATATTCACTGAAGTTATATATTTCCTGTACTTGAAAAGATAAAAGCAAGGTATACAAGGTCCCTCATAAAAATTGGTATAACCATGCTAGGTAAGATTGAAGTAATGTGACAGAGGCAATGCAAGGATCCTTCCTTTGTGTTAGTGATTTTAAGGGTATGAGCCAGTTTATGTTTAAGAATGTGGCATATAAATTGCTTGTGCATTTTGGCTTCCTGTAATTTAGTAGAAAGCAGAAAATTATATTTCCCATCACCAGGGTCATTTGAGGTTTTCTTCATAAAAAGGGTTGAGCTTCTTCCCTTCATGAGTATCAGTTGAGCTTTTCTGGATGTTTGAACATCGATCGGAGGGTTCAGTACAGAACCTGGTTGGAAATTGCTAAAATTCAAAACTATGTCCAAATATTTAAATGCTTAACTTGATTGGATAAAGTCCTGTACTTATTTCTAGTTTCTTAACTAGTAGCATTCTCTTGTGTTTCAGGTTGAAGATAACATCTGCAAGTTTGCAAAAAAAGGCTTAACACCTTCTCAAATTGGTGTTATTCTTCGTGATTCCCATGGCATTGCTCAGGTGAAGAGTGTAACTGGTAGCAAGATTCTCAGAATTTTGAAGGCTCATGGTACCTATTCGGTATTTTGTGTTTTTTGTTGATATTAGTTGTCTCAAGGAAATATTTGATAGCATAATGATACTTAATTTGCTAGGACTTGCTCCTGAGATTCCCGAGGATCTGTACCACCTTATCAAGAAAGCAGTTGCAATCAGGAAGCATCTTGAAAGAAACAGGAAAGACAAAGATTCCAAGTTTAGATTGATTCTTGTGGAGAGCAGGATTCACCGACTTGCTCGCTACTACAAGAAAACAAAGAAGCTTCCACCAGTCTGGAAGTAGTAAGTCCAGTCTGCCTATTTGACTTTACTAGTGAATTCTGATTCACCTTTTTAGTCAAGCTTTATCTTGCATTTGCAAATAATATAAGTTCAAATATATGTGAAATTGTGAATATGTTCAATGCTTTTACGAATTGACTTATTTAGCTAACCATGCTCTGTTGATTGTCCTTGGTAATTTGGTGGAAAGGTTTATTTTGGTTGGAGAATATTGTTTCTGTCAATGCATTATGGTTATTCTCTTTCCAATTAGTAAAAGATAGACTATTTCTAGTTGTAGACCTTGTGTGGTTCCACAGAATATAAAGAAAGGATAAGTTGTCCTCAAATGGGTTGTATATAGTTAATACAGTATATATATGCTGAAGGCACCACTTATCTATCTTGCTTGAGTCTGACAAAAGAACATACATTCTTCTTTCAAATATCAACAAAAGCTTATGGAGAGAAGTTTATGACAATCTTCATGTTTCTTGCCCAACCTGTCAAACTGTATTTGCCCGAATGAGGTTTGGTTTCATACAAGATACCATACCATGTGTTATGTATTCAGATTTGCAGACAGGTGTCTTGGGTCTGCAGGATGTTTGGATATGTTTGTGCGGATTACTCCTCTAATGGCATCATTAGTCCTTTATAGGGAGGGAAGTAACAGGATATAGGTTTTTGCCAGGTTGCTTGTTCATGTTCTGGGAATCTGGTTTACTTAGGTGGGTTTTCTTAGATTGCAAAACAATTTTTGCAAGCTCTTCATCTTTTTAAGCAAACGTCTAAATTCTTTGAGGGAGCTCAATGATATCATCTTCACAGCTTTAAAGCTGTTGAGCACTTTCTAATCAGAAGCAACAGTGTTTACTCTTTCCTGTCATGTGAGTCGGACATCTGCCAAAGTTGGAGCTCTTTTGTCTGCACAAATCTAATTATGTGAAAGTCATTTTAATTCTGGGTTTTCCTAGTTACCCCCACCACTCTTCCTCTTTGTGAATTGCTGCTAATTTTGGTTTTTACCTTGCAGTGAATCTACCACTGCCAGTACTCTGGTGGCATAGAGAAGTCGGGCATTTGGTAATGCTACTTTCTTTGTCATGTCATATCTTGAATATTCTAGATTAAGTTGTTTTGGCATGGCCTGGATACTTGAATTGTAACAAATTATGTACTTGACCGGATGATAAGGTTCATTTAAGTTTCCTATTCAAGATTTTGCATTGAGACTAGTTATTTATGGTACGTATAATTTTTGCTTAGCTATGTTTTTAAATTCTTATCTTGCCAAATTCTCGTCAAGTGAGTTTCTGCCCTCGTGAGACCCAATTGAGCTTGCTTATATTTCCGTATATCACTTACAGAAACAGAAAGAATACAGTCTGCATTCAGTTAACCGCAGTTATGATTATATCATATCTGGTGACGTTATTTCGCGCCTATTGGCTTTCGTTGATGATTTTTTATTAGCAATGACCTTTGTCCTCCTTTCACAAAGTGTTTGAATGGAACTGTTCCTTAACTATTTACAAAGGTCTCTTTCAATCATATACTGGAATTTCTTTTAATAACTTATAGGGTAATTTTGTCTACTAAGGCATAAACACAAGTATTGAGTAACTCTATTCTAAGGCTTAGGCTGAGAAAAAAAAATCCTCTGGCATATTTTGCATATGTTGGGATTCGATATTGATGTGTTTTAAGTGTTTAATCGTTGAGGCTTGTGCTTAAAGGGCAAATTATAAGCTGGGCTTGTGCAGCTACTCTGGTTTTAAGTTTTTTGGTATTAACAGATGCAGCCACGAGAATATCATGGATAGTTTGATGAGCAAGATGTATTGCCAACATTCATATCAATACAAACTTGTGTCATGGTTTGCTCAGGGGAAGTACTACTCTAACAGACAATCCTCAGAGGAAAATACTTAAAAGGCAATAAGCAGATAAACGAAAACAAACTACACTCCATCACACAGCTGAAAAGGGACAACTATTCGGCAATAAAAAGGCCAAAACCTTGTAACAGAATCCTAGAAATATCACATCCAGCATTGGTTGGAACATCTCGCAGAATCCAACTTCACCTATTTCACATTCGGCGTATCAGTAATTTCCATTCTTGTTCTTCAGAGATTTTGATAACTATAGCATATCAGAAACGGGGTTCAAATGAAGTAAAATACTTGTTCTTCAAGTTCTTCTTGTCGAACTCAAGAGACTTGTCAAATTTAGAATCTTTATGTGGTATGCTCACTTTTACTTTCTATCCTACTTTCTTCTTTTCATCGCTATGTAAGAAAAGAATAACTTCCAAAAGCACCAAACCAGCTGGTGGATGGTCCACTGAAGCCAAAAGAAAGGGCTAATAGGAATCCGATGGGAAATTATGTATCCAAATAAAAAGAGAAAAAGGAATACGATCAGATAACTTTTAGAGAAATCATCATGTCCTTTCTGGAAAGGAAATTCAGATATAGAATTCCTGTATTTTGTCATTTTGTGCAAAGTGTATATATCTTCAATACATCAAACTATCCTACCACTTAATCATCTAATTAATCAATAAATCGGACATTCTTTTTGTAAATATATGGGCATGTTCTTTGTAGTAACTAAAGTAAAACTTAGAAGTTGTTTACATGTACTAATTTCTTTCTTCTCCCACATGATTGTCCTTTTTCTCCCCAACATCATTGTGTAAAAGGGCAGAGTGAAAAACAGGAGCCATTAATTTTTTTCGTTTCTGGGAAACAAAGGACAAGATTTTTTTTAAGCCAGCAACAATATTGTACAAATATTAATTTGAAAGGGATGTGAAGGCTAGATTCCAAAAGTGTTGAGGTGTAAGATATAGGATATTACCTGTCAATTATTGAATGTCTTAACTTTTTACATCTTTAATTGAATCCAATGATTCTGAGAAACAATCAAAACATTGATGGAAAACCAGCACTATTAAAAAAAGCTCCAATAGGTATCACAATGATAGTACTGTTAGCTCCTTCGATATAACAAAAAATTGGGCACGAGGCTTTCTTTGTAAAAAAGCTCGTCCACATCAACACAAGATTGTCTTTCATTCTGCTATTACTTATTTCTGAAGAGTATCCGAAATAAAACGGAGAACATTTTAGACGTTAAACCTAAAACGTCGCGGAGGATGAAAGTTTGATCCTCTACAAACTACTTAGCTGGGGAAAGAGAGAAGCGCTGGAGTTGGGATTTCACTTCTTCTGGCTTCTTAACAAGATGATGATATCTGTCTGTAATCACTCTTCTCTTGTGCTACCATAGGAAAAAAGATTTCATGGTTTGTCATTATTGGTGCATGTTGCAACTATTACCAATAATGCATCGTCGTTAAGTATATGTTACATTTGCAGCTTCAAATGGTTCTTTCTTTCCCCTCTCCAGAAAGAAACTATAGAAAAACTACAAAAAGGAATCAATGCAATCATCTTAAATAATGACTCTACGGTTAACTTCTAAAAATAGTAGACTCTTTCATCTGAGAGCCAAAAATGATATGTCTAACTTCAGAAATCATGTAGAGGGAATGATTGATTCAAAGATTAAAAAGGGAATAGATATCTAAATAATAGTGCATAATGGATTAACCAAATCGGCACACTTCTTTTGGTTTGAAGACAAGTTATTGTGAGCTTAGTTATACTGGGATTAATTAAGCTGGAGTTAGTTATCCTGGTATTATTTCTTATTGACTGTTTCATATATTGTATTAATCCTAGGATTGTCAATTTTACTATTTCATTCTGGGATAATTTATCCTGGGATAATAAATTATCCAATACTATTTTTAATCCTAAGATAACTTATCCCAAGTTTAATAACCAAACAAGGGATAAGCCGGTACTAAATTTTTATCCCAGGATTATTTTTGCTTATTAACATACTAAACAGACCCCTTGGAACACAAGATCATACTCCAATAAGCCAGAGACGTTCCAACTAAATGTGATATACACAAATAGAATTCAAATATGGAACTATCATGTGGTACTTTTATTATAATGTAATAAAGATGGTACATGTCCACTGTCCATAATCAGCAGTTTTCTATCAATCATGAATTCTATAAAACTACAACAATGGCATTCCTGGAAGTGGCAAAAGTTGGTTTCAGGTTGCATTTGATACAAAATAAATTGCCAGAAAAACATTGTCCAACTATCACACAACTACTTCATCGTGGGATCGGATATGCTCCTTTTATCGCATCATTAAGATGTATGAGAGCAAGAAATATGGGGGCAATGCACGTATGCTGAAAACAATAACAAGAATCAAAATGAACAAGAAATTGAACTCCTACCACATAATTGAAAGAATGTATCATTGCGCGCTCTTCTTTCCATCGCCATAGTAACTGAGGTACCATCGAACGAATTTCTTCAATCCTGTCTGTAGATCTGTTGTAGGCTTATATCCAAGCTCCCTTTTGGCAAAGCTTATATTTGCATGAGTAAACTGCACATCACCATTCCTTGGCAACTTCATCACCGATCTTTTAGCCTTTACCTTTAGCAACCTCTCCAAAATGCTAACAAGATCAGAAACCGGCACAGGGGAAGTATTGCCCAAATTGAACACCCTCAATTGAGCAGGGGCTTTCTTCTTCCCACCACTTCCAGTGCTCTTTTCAGCGGTGTCCAATGCCGCCAAACAACCCTTTACTATGTCATCAATGTAGGTAAAGTCTCTAGCAACAGTCCCATGATTAGCTGCCTCAAAGATGGGAATTGACTTTTCCTTTAAAATATCCCTTGTGAAAAAGAAGTAAGCCATGTCTGGCCGACCCCACGGTCCGTAAACCGTGAAAAATCTCAATCCGGTTAACGAAAGCCCATATATATGATTGTAAGTATGAGCAATTTCCTCACCAGCCTTTTTAGTTGCAGCATATAAACTAGCAGGTTGGTCTGTCCTATCCTTTTCTGAAAACGGCACCTTAGTATTCAAGCCATATACAGAACTAGATGATGCCCACACAATAGCAGGTTGAGGATTAGCATTTTTGCAAACTTCAAGAACATTAACTAAACCAGCAATGTTACTATGCACATACGAGCCAGGATTTTCCATGGCATACCTCACACCAGCTTGTGCAGCCAAATGCATAACATGACTAAATTGAACAATGTCAAATAATTTCTTCAAAAGGGCGACGTCATTGATGTCGCCCTCTACAATGTAGACCCCGGCACGCTCTAAAAGAGCTTGCCGGGCTCTTTTCAGGGTTGGATCATAATAATCATTGAAATTATCCAGCCCCACAACGCCATCACCGCGACGTTTTAAGGCAGCAGAGACATGAGTGCCAACAAAACCAGCAGCACCAGTTACCAAAACCGAAATACCAGAATGCGACCTGACTTTAGCTGAAGCTTTAATTCTTTTCTCCCAAGCTGGACCATCATAAGAGCTGGTTCTAAGAGATCTCCTTGAGAGATCTGAAGCTGCAGGGGATGATGAAGAAGAAGATGGTGATCTGAAAAAGAATACAAAGATCAACCCCAAGAACACAAATGACCAAAATGTGAGCTTGGTTAAAGAAAAATGGAGCTTTAGCCTATTGTAAGGGGATTTTTCCTTGAACTTTCCAGGAGTTGATGGGATATTGTCAATGTGCTTCATTTGGGACATTTATTCTTGGGAAATCTTGGAGATTTGAGCATACCCTAATTTGGGTATCTCTTGTTTTCAAGGCAAAATAAGCAACTTTCTTGGATTTTCTTGAAAAAAGAAGAAGTAAGTGTTAGAGTTTGAAAATTTCCTCTTTTCCACCCATTTTTGTGAAGGATTTCATTTATTTTTTTGGGTTGTGGAAATGGAGAAAAGAAGAAATGAGGAAAAAATGGTGGGAATGAAGGGAGCTGGATAATATGGAACTTTAAGCCCTTTATTTATGGGAATCTAATGGTTTTCGTGAAAGGACTGTTGGAAGATAGTGGTTTTACATTTGTGGGGCTTCTTTGGCTTTGGTTTTTACAGAAGGAAGATGATGATTGATTAAGGAAATGGGTGATGAGAGAGAAAGAGAGAGATTGGGGGTATAGGGACTAATAGGACTATAGGAGAGGGAGAAGAATGAGGTTTGAAGAATTTATTCAAACGGAATGATAGAAAGATTTGGGGTGGACTAATAAGATGAGAGTCAAACAAGACTGTAATTAATGAAAGATTTACCTTCGAAAAGTATTAAACTTCAGATTAAAAAGATTCTGCAACTCTATATTTCGATCATTACCCTACTCCGCAAGATATGTTGCAATCAAAGTTATGACCTTATATTAAATTATTTAATTAGCGTGTCTCAATTTATAGTTCCCCCGCAGCGTCATTTTTTTGACTCATTAATGTTCGTTAAATTGCTAAATCTATCGTTACCTATTGTATTTTCCCCTCTCCCCTCGCCCCCCACTTTTTGGGCGACGAGGGAGGGGGGAACGGGGGGG
>MCJB01002029.1:14926-28280 GCA_002018475.1 Nicotiana obtusifolia
AAAAAAAAAAAAAAAAAAAGAAAAGAAAAGAAAAGAAACAAAGCTGTTGTTTTCAAGTTGAAATCTGGAGCTTGTTTTGTTGTTTATTTCTGGGTCTACTAATTGCTGTTAGCCGAGCTTCCATTTCTTCTTCCTTCAGCCTTTATTTGGCTATTCACGTCAGCTTCAAATTTCGGTACACATCTAAGAGCTTTTATACTTTGTTTGAACTTTAGCACAGTTGAATTTCTCTGCCATTATATGAAATCCAGATCTGTTTCTGTTCTTTATGTGATGTAGATCTCCTGATAAAATATTTGAATATGATAGCACCTCACTATGTAAGTTTTATTTTGAAGTTGGTTCACCTATGTGTCTATTGATTACGGCCTTGAAATGGTATTAATTGTTGTAATCAAAACAGGCTGTAAAATTTAACTAGTGATATAAATTGACTGTGGTAATCAATCTATTCACGTGGTTGATTTGTTATCAGAATGTTGGTATTAATTGACATTGTGCGTGAGATTTCAAGGTTTCAGTGTCGAATTTGTGACATGAAGGTGAAATACCAGAAATGTTAGGTGAGGAGTTTGGAAGTCTGACAAGTTCTTGGCCTGATTTTAAAGCTCCACACATTTGAAAAGGATCGTTTGCTTGATTGAAAACATTGAATAAGACTAGCATGTAACAGCATTACGGAATTTTCATGTAATGAGTTGTATAACATTCCTTAAATTTGAGGTTTGTAATAATTAAATAATTATTTTATTAGAATGTCGTTCATGATTAGTAATTTATGTCAGTTAGCCTATTGACACATGATAGGACAGACTTGCAATAATAGCCCAATAAGGGGGTAAAACATGCGGGTTAATTTTTCTGGGTTCATTGGGCCCTGAAGTTGGCCCATGAAGCCCTTTGATTCAGAATCCAGCAGCAAATCATTTCTATTACATGCCTTACTCATTTAGCCTATCGAAAACTTTTGAGCACTCTTGTTTTGTTCTGTAACGGGCCTTGAATTGGTTGTGCCCAAACTCAATTGTCCAAAGGTTTCTTGTGGCTCGATGACCTACTAAAGGGACGGTCCTTATGGATTATTGTCGATTTGCAGTTTCGTAGCCATTATAAGAGATAAGATAGCAGCAATTAACCAAGATGTAGTGCAATCAATCTTATGAACAAATGCTGCCTCACACCCCTGTCCATAATTCATGGCTTCACATTGATCTCAAATCTTAGAAAATAATTGACTATGAACATTCGTAGTTCGCTTTAGGCGCGTTTAATAATAAATCATCGTGACTATGGGTACGGTTCCCGTGGCATAGTCATGATACATAATCCCCAATTCGAGTGTGCGTTTCACGTGACTCGACCTTACAACTTCAAATCAATTGAAAATAAACATGTTGTAAATGTAACGACCCAACCGGTCATTTTGAGCTCTAGCGCTTCGTTCAATGGTTTGAGACCTTGAGTAGCTTCACTTCAGGTGTTATGACTTTTGCGTGTGGACGGAATGAAATTTCGGGAAGTTCGGAGTGGATTTAGAAAGAAAATTCTAATTTTTGGAAGCTTTAAGTTGGAAGAATTGACTGAGGCGTGACTTTTGAGTAAGCGACCTCGAAATCAGGATTTGAAGGTTTCAATAGGTTCGTATGATGATTTTGGACCTAGGCGTATGTTCAGGTCGATAATCGGGTAGCTCGGGAGTATCTCGGTGCTTATTACAAAAGGTTGGCATTTTGAAGGTTTAAGAATTTTCTAAGTTTGAGTTGAAGTGGATTTTGATGTTATCAATGTCCGTTTGGGATTTCGAGCCTGGGAATAGCTCCGTATGGTGATTTTGGTCTTGGGAGTGAGTTCCGATGTGGATTTGGAGGTCCGTAGGTTGTTTCAGCGTCAATTGACGAAAGTTGGAAATTGGATGATTTTTGAAAAGTTTGACCGAGAGTGGACCTTTTGATATCGGGGTCGGATTTCGATTTCGAAAGTGGTAGTAGGTCCGTTATGTCAATTATGACTTGTGTGCAAAATCTGAGGTCAATCGGACGTGATTTGATAAGTTTCGGCATTGATGTGGCAGTTAGAAGTTCAATAGTTTATTAGGCTTGAATCAATAAGCAATTTGTAGAATTGATGATATGATTTGGGGCCTCGAGCAAGTTGGTGTCATGTTATGGAACTGTTTGCTGTGATTGGACGGGGTCTCGGGGGCCTCGAGTGTGTTTTGGGATGATTTCAGGTCATTTCCTCATGTTCTACTGCTGCTGATGCTGGTTCTGGTGTCCTTCATCGCGAATGCGTGGAGGCGATCGCGTTTGCATAGAAGGATTTGTGGGCCGGAGGAGATTGCTCATTGCGAACGCGATATAGAGGTCGCGAACACGGAGAAAAGCCTGAGGAACCTACGCAAACGCGAAGGGGCAGTCGTGAACGCATAGAAGGAAAGGCAGGAGCTGGGTCTGAGGCCGTTTGGCCTACGCAAACGCGAGGCCTACCCTGCGAACGTGAAGTAGCAGGGACGGAAGGCTTCGCGAACGCGAACGTGAAACAACATTTTTTGGTCCAGGGCTATTTGGCCTTCGCGATCGTGAGGGTCATTCCGCGATCGCATAGAGGAAGGAACTGGGCAGTGGGGTTATTTTTCGGGACTTAGCCCATTTCTCTCATATTTTCATTTGGTTGGGAGATTTTTGGAGAGCTTCAAGGGGAGATTTCCATCAAGCAACACAAGGTAAATGATTCCCACCTATTACAAGTTAAATACTTGGTTTATATATAGATTTAAACATGGATATTAGTAGAAAATTGGGATTTTGGTAGAAAACTTAAAATTGGTATTTTTGGATTTTAACCACGAAATTTGACATGGAATTTGGGATAAGTTATATATTTGAATTTGTGGTGTTATGGGTAAAGTTTACCTTCGAAAATTTCGGAATTGGGGCACGTGGACCCGAGGGTTGATTTTTATAGACTTTTCGAGCGGAGTTGGAAATTAATATAAATTGATCAATTATGGGTATTAGAATATATTTTGATTGGTTTGCACGTTGTTTGAATAGTTTTGGATCGACGGGCTTTTATTTGACGTATTAGAGAGGCTTTGGAGCCGGTTTTGGAACTTCAGAGCGAGGTAAGTCTCCTGTCTAACCCTTTGAGGGGAAAACTACCACTGGGTAATGTAATTATTATGTGTTACTTATTGCAGGGGCTATGTATGCACAAGGTAACGAGAGTCCGTGCGTAGCTAGATTCATGTTATATCCGGGTAGACTTAGGTTCACACCATGCTATAGCTGTACTACTTGAGTTGTCTCTTGCCTATTTAATTCCTTTATTTTACGTTGCGGCTTGAGATGAGACTTGTGTAGAGCGATAGACTCGATATGGTAGAGATTCGACGGGCTTCATGATTAGCACCAAAATAATTGTACTCCCCTTACAAATTTCTCTCGCGATATGCATTTTCATCGAAAGGTTTCCCTTAAAATTTATAACTCACACGTCTATTCGTGTGTGGGGTCAAAGACCCGTTAAAGCTTCTTATTCTAATGGGATCGGGCCGTTCGCGTCGACAGTATATAATAGATACATCTATGGTTCGTGCCGTTCGACCCTCGGCAGTACGCACATTATGATAGGATCGGGCCGTTCGCCTCGATAGGATTATGTATCACACTCTCAGGGGAGCGGGCCGTTTGCCTTGGCAATATAATATATGTATCTATGATTCGTGCCGTTCGACCCTTGGTAGTGCACATATTATGACGGAACCGGGACGTACGCCTCGGCATTTCTATAAAATACTCTATGAAATCGTGCATAATAATTTGCAAGAAGCCAGCATATCTATGAGTTTGTTCCTGATTGAACTGTGACGACCTATCCGGTAAGGTACATTATATATATATACTCTGATTGAGGAGGTAGTTACTAGCTGAGAGTTTGAGTCGTTGTTGAGAGGAGGACTGTACCACGTATTTACACTTGTTATTTCGTTTATCTACTCTGGCTCTTTATTTACTTTTACTGTATCTGTCTTGTTGAACCACTAGTAACTGTCGATGTCGACCCCTCGTCACTACTTCTCTAGGGTTAGGCTAGATACTTAGTGGGTACGCGTTGATTTACGTACTCATACTACACTTGCTGCACTTTTTTGCAGGTTCATATATTATATCCGGTGGTCTTTGGGCGTAGAGGCGTGGCTATTTTGGGGGCTTTACCGTGAGCTGCATGTCATGTTGCATTCCGCAACCTGCAGAGTCTCCATCAGAGTTATTTATATTTTTCCTATCTAACTCGTAGTCCAGACAGACGTTGTATTTTATTTTATTTTTCTAGTTGATACTCATGCACTTGTGACACCAGGTTTTGGGGTTTCCTATGGGTCGTTCACCATTGTAGTTCATGTATATTCCATTTCACATTATTTCATTAATAAAAATTATGATTTTTAGGTACTAGAATGAGTAATTAAATTGACTAATCACTGTTAGCTTGCCTGATGGCAGTGTTAGGCGCCAACACGACCTTTCGCGAATTTTGGATCATGACAGTAAATCGGGGGTGCGTTTCACGTGGCGCGGTTTGCAATGTGTACCAAAACGACAAGTGTACGACATAGTAGCTTGTTCAAAAATAACTCCATAAAAACTAAAAAGCGGTTCAGTAAATAATTAAAAGAGGTAAAGAGTAAAATGCACAATAGGTCTAAAACATGTAATCAGAAAACTAAGCTAAGTATTAATTGTTAAGCGACCGTGCCTCGGAAGTGTCTCACACCTTCTCCCGGGTTAACAGAATTCCTTACCCAGTCTTCTGTGTTCGCGGACCATAAATAGAGTCAATTTCCTCGATTTGGAATTTTAAATAAACCAGTAACTTGGGACACCATAATAATTATTTCAAGTGACGACTCTAACTAAATAAATAATCCTATTTCGAGTAATATCACTTTAATTGGAAAAATTCCCCTATCCCTCGGGAAAAAGAAGGTGTGACAGCTCTGGCGACTCCGCTGGGGACAAGAACCCAGAACTTCTGGTTCAGGGTTCAAAATTCAAGCATAGAATAATTGTTATGCTTGGCTTTCTTGTGATTGTCTGATATTACTTGTTTGAGCCAAATATGCTAAATGCCGCTCTTTATTGCTTTGATATTGTTTGAACTGTATATAAAACTGTTACGACACCCTTCTTCTCTTTGAGTCTTCTAAATCTTCTGGGAAGCACACGCTGGCGTGACTTCTTTTTTGTTAGAGTGTCATATCCCTAATTTTAGAACGAGGATCAGATCAGTTACAAAGCCGGATGGCCTTTTGGTTCCCGGTACGTTGCCCCCTCTCCCTCCGGCTCGAGTTGTCCGCTCGAGTAAGCCAGGTCTAGAAGAACACACCGCAGGATTCAAACCTAGAATCACATAGTTTCATGCCGGATCCCTAGTAAGAACGTTTGTTTGCATCACGTGCATTTGACTTTGGGGACTCAACACAGGGGTTGGGTCCGTGTAAGACAGGTGTACCTAAATTAAAAGACCATCCTGATAAATTTTACGAGCTACTTGTACATTTGTTTGATATGGTTTGTATGTTGACTGACTTTTAGAATAGGAAAATAAAATTTTAAAAAAAAAACAAGAGAGGGAAAATAAGAGAGTGAAATTCACCTGGTTCTCATAAAATTCCTGTGTTCAAAAATCGAACTGTGTCTGATTTTACTCAGAAGGTGTTGAAAAATAGACTAACGCTTTGATATATTCCCCGTTTTTGACCGAACAACTTTGGGTCCGATTCTCACCGGATGTGAGATACGTAGGCAAATCTTATCGGTTCCGGCCCCAATTTCAAAAAATTCAAAAATATTTTTCCTTTCCTTAATTCCCTCTTTAGAATTCTTTCCTTAGAAAATCCAAAAAAAAAAAAATCTAAATTCAAAAATATTTTCTTTCTTTTCGAAGTCTTTCATTCGGAAAAAAAAGAAAATTCAAATCAAAATCCAACATATTTTCTTCCTTCTTTAGAATTCCTTTTTTCAAAAAAAACAAAATTTCCAAAAATTCCATAAAACAAAAAAACTCAAATTAAAAGTTTATGAAAAGAAGAAAAAGAAAAATGAGTCAGTCTATTCCCGATCTTCCTGAACTGCGTAATGATCTGATTCATGCAGCGTTATGATACGTAGGCAATCTCCATCGGGTTCGATCATAGCCATTAAATAAACCGAAAAAAAAGAAGAAAGAAAAAGAAAGAAATGAGTGAAAAAATAACAAAGAAAAACAAAGAGCGAAAAGAAAAATGAGAAAGCAAGAGTGAAAACATCCAAAAAGAGAACTCTTTGTCCAATTTGAAAAAGAAAATCGTGAAAAGTTTCTGTGGATATGCTGTCAAATGGCTCGAGCAAGCCGCCAGGATAAAGCCTCCAATGGATGAAGCAGAAATGGTTACGGTCTTCCTACAGGCCCGAGAAGCGGACTACTTCCAGATCATGATGCTCGCCATAGGTAATCCGTTCGTCGAGGCTATCAAAATTGGGGTGATGGTCAAAAATGATTTAGAAACAGGCCGAATCTTGAGTCATGCTGCCTTTAAGGCCACATCACAGACTGTTCAGAATGGTTCGGAGAGTTTGATGAACATAAATAGGAGGGAAGAGGGAGTCGTGATGTCTTCAAGCTCGAGGGGGCCCGGAGGTCATTCAACCAATCATATATGCTTCATAAGGTCCCATAACACTATTATCCCTATCATGATGCTACTTATGCCGTGGCACCGCCTCCCTATGCGGTGATGAATGCACAACCTTACACGCGGCCATAGCATTGTACACAAAAGCGAGCTCCACCTCCCAGAAATGCGCATCCCTATCAAGCTCCATATAATCCCCAACCAAATATTCCCCAATACAATCCTCGCCCAAGAGAGCTCCTCAGAAGGAATCAGTTCACCCCTATCGGTGAATCATATTCAAGTTTGTTTCAAAAGCTAATCGGGCTAGGTCTGCTTCTGCCAGTGGCCCCGAACCGCCAAACCCTGAGTCTCCCTCGCACCAAGCTGATGCTAGATGTGAATACCACTCTAGAGCAATGGGACATGATACAAAGAACTGTTGGACCCTCAAAAGGGCAGTTGAAAAATTGATGATCCAGCATTGAAAGCCACAATAGCCATTACCGCGGCAGAAGAAAAAAAAGGCGCCAAACCTGAAAAGTTCTCTGTCAGATGGGAGTCTCGGTAGCCGGTCTTGCTATCTTTTCTATGTTCGGATTATTTCAAGGTGTAATCCGGATGTTTTACTTTATTGTCCTACTTTCTAATGTAAACCCTTCCATTAAAAAAAAATAAATCAAATGAAATTAGCATTTCATCCAGGAATGTTTCTTTTCTTAATCTTGTCACTTTTTCTTTTTCTCTTTTCAGTTCTGTTAATGCAGATTTTAATGACATGACATGCTTGCGGACTTCATGCTCAGATCCTAAAATGCTGTCAGACTTCGAAATAATGAATCAAGAATCAGAATGGAATGAAGATAAGTTTAAGGAAATAAAACAATGAATCGGAACAACTAAAGGAAAATTGGCTCCAGATTGGAAAGATCCATACATTGTAACGAGAGTACTGCCAAAAGCGAACGTTGTACCTGGGAAACATCAAAGTAAATGTCCCTAAAACAACTGTCAACGTAGGTGCAGTCAAAAGGTACTATGTTTGATCCTCAATATAGCATTAATGTTCTCCGGTAGGGATGAAGAAGGCTTTCATTCTCGCTACACAAACACCATTAACCCTTTTGCCAACTTTTTGAGCTAGTTACCTTTCTTCGATTACCCTCTTTGGAACCTGAAAGTGTTGTTGAAAAAAAAAAAGAGAGAAAAGAAAGTAAAAAAAGGAAGAATAAAAAGAAGAATAAAATAAAAAGAGAAAAAAGGAAAAACAAAAGGAAAAAGAAAGAGAAAAGAAAAGAAAACAAAACAAAATAAAAAAAAAGAGTTCATGTTAATTGAACTACGTTCGACTTGATTCCGAAAGGATACATAGACAATCTCTCTCTGGGGTTCAATCACACCAAAACAAAGTCCACATTCCCCCAAAAGTTGAAACTGGGGCAGATGTTACAATGGTTCGGCGATGATTTCGCCTGAAAGGTTCCAAAGTTGTAATTCAATCCAAATCCTTTTCAAGTCATTCCGATCAATATCAACGAGAATGTGTAAGAATTGGAGGATACAGTCACTTGGATCTGATACAACCAAATGAGAGAAATAAAATGAGAGAATCTTGTTGGTGAAAATCCTCACAGGCACTGTAAGGCGATGGTAAGTAGAGAAATTAAAAATGAAAGAGTCTTTTTAGTGAAAATTCACAAAGAGCACTATAAGGTGATGGTGAGAAGATAAATGAGAGAGGCCAGTTGGTGAAACCCGCAAAGGGCGCCACTGATAGAAAAAGAGGATCCTCACAGCCATTGGCACCGACACAGTTCTAGGCAAGGTTTCTCTGTTTCGAGGCAAAACTTATGATGAATTTATGAGAGTCGGACGATTTACAGAGATCAGGCATCCAGTCCAAAAGGCATGTCATGTTCATTGAAGTCCGCAAGTACTCCAGATAAGTCCTTCTTTCCTTTCCCCGAAAGGGATACCTCTTGTCTAAATTCATTTTCCATTCCATTCTTTGTTTTTCTTTGAATCCCTTTCGGTGTAACTCTGTTCCAAAAATTAGGGCAAGAAGGGATAGCAAGACTGATTTACAGGGCTTTTGTTTAATACAAGCTAATATTCAAGAGGCACCCAGCCTCGGCAGGGGCATCAAGTTAACCCCAACTGGCCATGGCGGGCGATGCTTCGAAATCAAAAAAATTGGAAGGAGGAAATCAAATTGAAGTGCCTATAAGGGAAAAATGAAGTTGAAAAGGTTAAATCCCAAGTGGCTAACCGTCTTGGAAAAGTTTGAGAAGCCAAAGGTCCTCAATGCTCTGAAGTTAGAAATTGGAAGAAAGAAGTCAAATGCCCACAAAGGCCAAATAAAGTTGAAAAAGATTAAGTCCCAAGTGGGTAACCATCATGGCAAATTTTGGAAAAGCCAAAGGTTCTCCAGGGCCAGAAGTGCAATCGGTATTCAGGAAACAACCAGTTGCAAGTGAAATTATCATCTAAGAAGCCGGCCAAGATCAAGTGACTGAAACACTCAAGGCCGCAAAACCAACCACCGTCTCAAAATAACAATTGTTCTTTGTTTGAAAAAACAAAAAATAGGTGCAATGCAAAAGCAACCTTGCAAGAATAAGGTGCAACCAAAAATAAACCACGCGGAGACTAAAATTGCTCTGCAGTAGCAACAACTCCAAAAGTGAAGTCTTCTCCAAATTCTTTCTCGCATTTTACTCATTCTATTAATATATATATATATATATTTAAAATAATGGTAGTATAGGGTCTCCACTCCCTAGCTGCGTTTTCCAACATAGGGTCTCAACTCCCTAGTGATTTTATTTCTGACATAGGATCTCCACTCCCTAGTTGATTTTTATTAGACATAGGGTCTCCACTCCCTAGTCTATTTTCCAGCATATGGTCTCCACTCCCTAATTGAAGTTATTTTAAACGTAGAGTCTCCACTTCCTAGTCTCTTTTCCAACATAGGGTCTCCACTCCCTCGTAGAAGTTATTTTAGACATAGAGTCTCCACTCCCTAGTCTCTTTTCCAACATAGGGTCTCTACTCCCTAGTTGATTTTATTTAGACATAGAGTCTCCACTCCCTAGTCTCTTTTCCAACACAGGGACTCCATTCCCTAGTTGATTTTTATTTTTAGACATAGGGTCTCCACTCCCTAGTCTCTTTTCCAACATAGGGTCTCCACTCCCTAGTTGAAGTTACTTTAGAGATAGGGTCTCCACTCCCTAGTCTCTTTTCCAACATAGGGACTCCATTCCCTAATTGAAGTTATTTTAGACATAGGGTCTCCACTCCCTGGTCTCTTTTCCAACATACGGTCTCCACTCCCTAGTTGATTTTATTTTAGCCATATGGTCTTCACTCCCTAGTCTCTTTTCCAACATAGGGTCTCTACTCCCTAGTTGATGTTATTTTAGACATAGGGACTCCACTCCCTAGTCTCCTTTTCCAACGTAGGGTCTCCACTCCTTAGTTGATTTTAGTTTAGACATAGGGTCTCCACTCCCTAGTCTCTTTTATAACACTGGTCTCCACTCCCTAGTTGATTTTATTTTAAACATAGGGTCTCCCTAGTTGATTTTATTTCAGACATAGGGTCTCCACTCCCTAGTATCTTTTCCAACATAGGGTCTCCACTCCCTAGTTGATGATATTTTAGACATAGGGTCTAAACTCCCTAGTATTTTTTCCAACATAAGGTCTCCATTCCCTAGTTGATTTATTTTAGACATAGGGTTTCCACTCCTTAGTCTGTTTCCAACATAAGGTCTCCATTCCCTAGTTGATTTATTTTATACATAGGATCTCCACTCCCTAGTCTCTTTTCCAACATAGGGGCTCCATTCCCTAGTTGATGTTTATTTTAGACATAGGGTCTCCACTCCCTAGTCTCCTTTTCCAACATAGGGTCTCAACTCCCTAGTTGATTTTATTTTAGACATAGGGTCTCCATTCCTTAATCTCTTATCAAACATAGGGTCTCCAATCCCTAGTTGATATTTATATTAGACATAGGGTCTCCATTCCCTAGTCTCTTTTTTCAATATAGGGTCTCACTCCCTAGTTGATATTAATTTAGACGTAGGGTCTCCACTCCGTAGTTGATGATATTTTAGACATAGGGTCCCCACTCCCTAGTCTCTTTTCCAACATAGGGTCTCCACTCCCTAGTTGATTTTATTTTAGATATAGGGTCTCCACTCCCTAGTTGATTTTATTTCAGACATAGGGTCTCCACTCCCTAGTCTCTTTTCCAACATAGGGTCTCCACTCCGTAGTAGATGATATTTTAGACATAAGGTCTGAACTCCCTAGTCTCTTTTCCAACATAGGGTATCCATTCCATAGTTGATTTTATTTTAGACATAGGGTCTCCACTCCCTAGTCTGTTTCCAACATCGGGTCTCTACTCCCTAATTGATTTTATTTTAGACATAGGATCTCCACTCCCTAGTCTTTTTTCCAACATAGGGGCTCCACTCCGTAGTTGATGTTTATTTTAGACAAAGGGTCTCCACTCCCTAGTCTCCTTTTCCAACATAGGGTCTCTACTCCCTAGTTGATTTTATTTTAGACATAGGACCTCCATTCCTTAATCTCCTTTCAAACATAGGGTCTCTAATCCCTAGTTGATGTTTATATTAGACATAGGGTCTCCATTCCCTAGTCTCATTTTTCAATATAGGATCTCTACTCCCTAGTTGATTTTATTTTAGACGTAGGGTCTCCATTCCCTAGTTGATGATATTTTAGACATAGGGTCTCCACTCCCTAGTCTCTTTTCCAACATAGGGTCTCTACTCCCTAGTTGATTTTATTTTAGAAATAGGGTCTCCACTCCCTAGTCTCTTTTTTCAACGTAGGGTCTCCACTCCCTAGTTGATTTTACTTTAGACATGGGTCTCCACTCCATAGTCTCCTTTTCCAACCTAGGGTCTCTACTCCCTAGTTGACATTATTTTAGAAAATACGGTCTTCACTCCCTAGTTTTTTTTTCCAACATAGGTTTCCACTCCCTAGTTGGGGCACCATTTTGACAATCAGGGTACGCCATTCCCAAAGAATCATATTTTTTCCGAGTACACCATTCCCGACTCTTTTATCACTTTCAATAATGAAGTAGTATAGAATTTTGTTACAAATAACTCACAAAAGTTTCCTAGTGAAAACTGGGGCAGAAAATTTTTGTTCATTTTTTTATATTGGTATCTAAGCAGGTTTTCCCTCGAGGCACAGGGTTCAAGGTGACCAAAAGAAAAAGTCTCAATCCAAAATAAGAAAACAAAAAGAAAAAGAAGTGAATCCAAAATGCAAAAGCGAATGAAGGGACGTGGACTGCTCAAGACATGACTGAGGTCACGAGCATTGTGTTATAACCCATATTTGTACGTATTATATTATAGGATAAACGAGTTAAGGATGTTGTAACTCGCGTTTTTGGGAAAATCGAGAGGTGTTTAACATTACCAATATGTCATGTTTTAAGGTATTTGAATGATATGATATCCGTTTCATAAGTCTTGAAGTCAAACGAGTTATGAAACAAAAGTCGACAAAAGTTGTCGCAACTTAGGTTCACAATTTTACTTAAACGATAGGTAAAATGTTTCTGCAATTTTCTCCCAATTTACAAGGAATTACGGGGTGATCTACCTACCAAATTAAAGGTCTATGAGTCTAGTTTCCAATTCTTCAAACCGTTTGTCAATACGATCTCGGAGTATTGAGATAATTGCATTTCCGTAGAACTACGCAGGCTGGTAGGTGACAAGTAGGCGCATCACCTACTTGCCAAAATTAAGGGCTAAAAGTTAAAAGCCCCAAGTCGGTTAAGAGAGGGCTTTTAAAAGCTTCTAATGCCTGATAATTCACTATCATTTCACAGCTTCAAAACCTAAAAGAACCCCTGCAACCCCTCCCCAAAATAATACCACACAAACCCTAATTGATTTTCCCCTCTTTCAAGTTCTAGTTGAAGGTAAACCCTAGAGTTTGAGGAACCAAAGCAAGGGCTGAGTTATCTAACAAGCAAGGTGAGTTTACTGCTCTATTTAGTACATGTTTTCTACTGTTAAGTCTTGATAAGTCGTTCTATGTGTGTAAGAACTCACGGGACGGTGATCGGAAGCCGTGAGTTCGAGTTATTCACTTGTAGCGGACTGATTTGTGAACTGTTTTGTGTTGCTGTAAAGCTGCGTGTTTCGCTACTTATTTGTGGAGTTTTGGAGGAGGAAGGGTGTGGATAAACACCATATATGTTTAGGGTTGTGGCCTGATAGTTGTTCATACCATTTCCGGATCGTTTGACACGACTATAGTGGCCATTGTACGTATGAAGTGATTGGTTTGTGTGTGAACTGTTTTGGGAGGTTCAATATGATTCTTATTGATGTTGTTTGGCTGTTTGGTGGCTGTTTTGACTTGTGTGAAGTCATATATATAGGGGAGGTGCTGTCCGTTTTATTGCAAAATAGGTTACAGTCGATACATAATAGTTGCGACACCTGAACGATAACGCTAGTGTCCTTTCTCTTATTGTAGACTAAGAAGTCGTGGAAGTTTCATAGCTTGAGATTGGAAAGTATTGCAAGGTATGTGAGACTATCCTTTTCATTCTTTTGCACGACTCTGACTGTACACAATGCAATGAACGAACCCCAAAGATACTCTACTCTTAGAAGGTAGCAG